>JASDQU010751267.1:3925-15349 GCA_032191745.1 Picea mariana | reverse complement strand
GAACCCTCAAAGAAGGCCAAGTAGAATAAAACAAACTTCTTCTTCTAAGACAAGGTAACAATATTCTTCATAATTCTTGTACATACCATGTTTACATAGTTTCTGTACATATCTTGCATATCTGTTTCTTAGAAGATAAGATGTTCAAAGAGAAACAATACTTATGGAAGAATAACAAGATAAGGATTGCTATCACGATGACTACAAGTCGAGAAATACACATGAAAAGATGAAGTACATTGACAATCCTTGGTAACAATTCATGTGGAAGCTATTAACATAAGTAACAACTGCAAGATAAGCCAAAATCAAAATCAAACTTGAAGAAACATGGAAGAAGTAAAAACAGAAAGAAGTCATCAATCAAAAGGAAATTAGAAAAAGACTTGTGACACCTTGCAGAAGGAAATAAGGATGCAGATGGAAGCATGGACTCTCCTAGATGGAGGGAGTCGATTATATAATTCCAAAAGAAGAGCATGCATTCATGCCTGAAGCAAGGATTAGGAGGGAGCTAATCCTAAATAATATGATCCATCAAGGATTATGAAGTATCTATCCATGTTCCCATTGATGGTAGCAGCCATGAAAAGAAGCACGTGTTCAGTTTGACTTTATGAGAAGTCTTCTTCTTCGAAAAGAAGCCTTAAAGTATCGTTGGGTATCCATCCACATCCATGATCCTATGATGAAAGGAAGAAGTTGGAATCTTCAGGGCATGGAATCTATAGAAAACTCTATGGACCCAAGAGCTAAAGAGAAACATAAGGAAGAACATGAAGATTCCAAGAGAGAAAGAAAATCCAAAACAACCAGTCATTATATCGAGAATCACAAGACTACCAACTAGGTTTGAACCCACTAGAAGCAATCAAGCAGAACAAATGGAAGTTGTGATGAAGAACAATGTATGAAATACCTATGAATGGATGCATTGCGAGATTCAATACTAAAGGTTCTCCCAGATGGAGGGAGAAGACTACGATGATAGCTTGTTCTAGTAACCAGACATACCTCTACCTGAGCCATTATATCTCCTGTAATATCCATGGGTTGGAGTTCACATAAGATGAATGTAAGGATTGTTCTCCTCAAAAGAGTAATTGAACAAAGAAGCGTATGTAGGAGCAACCTCAAGGTTTTGAGACATACCAGAAAGAGACTCTTGTATGCAGATGGAAGAAGACAACTTGGTGGAGAGCCTCCAATGCACAACAGAAGCGTGATGAAAAATTTCTATAACAAAGATATTGTATTAGAATGGTTACTCAGAAGTCCAGAATGATGGATTGCTAATCCATGACAAACACTTATGATGAAAAAAAAAGTGCCACTTGGATATGTTCCAGTTTGAGCCTTACCACGATGTCATAAGCTGGCAGGAAACAAAAGAGTTGAATCCAACCATGATATACTGTAATGATCAGAGCTATATGAATCCTTCAGAGAAAACCGGTGCTCCATGACGGACCGAAGTACCTTGAGATCAAGCATTACATTCTCCATGATGAAGTCCAAAAAAAGAGAAGTGGTTCTCCAATATATCTCCACAGATCTGTAGAAGATAGTAGAAATTTTGGTAAAGCCTCTGTCAAAGATAGAAGAGTTTGCATACTCAAGAAACAAGTTGAAGCTCATGGAGATGACTTCCTTATTAAAAGGGAAGAGACAACTCACAGGTTGGGAGGGAGCACTGATGTGTTATTGATTTATGGACAGTCATTTTTCAAGTTCGAAAAATGGTCCAAGATGGGTAGTTCCCTTTCCAGTTTGGAAAGTGGTTTGAGATTTTTGACGGATAGGCATTTTCTAGTTCGGAAAATGGTCCAGATCGAACGATCATTTTCGTAATGAAAACGGTTCGATAGATTGTTGATGTACCATAGACAACGATTCCCCTTGTGGCCAGTTTGGGGGAATGGCCTAGGACATTCTTTCTTCTTTACAGTTACTCTGAGTAGTGGTCAAGTAGAATGATCTGCCTCACCGGGAAGTTATTCTTTCTAAGTTCACAGTTGTGAGTAGTTTCAAAGAATGGTCCATTTTGGAGGTTGGTGCAGGATAGTCATTTCCTTAGGAAATGGTCCGGACAGTCATTCCCTAGGGAAGACTCATTCTGTCCAGGTTGCACTTTGTTTAGTGCTGGGGGAATGGTCTAGTTAGGTGAATGGTCCAGGATCAACAATTAAAGACATCCATTCCTTAGGGCAGACTCATTCTCTCTAGGTTTCACTTTGTTTAGTGCTGGGGGAATGGCCTAGTTAGGTGAATGGTCTAGGATCAACAATTAAAGATAGGCATTCCTTAGGGAAGACTCATTCTCTCTAGGTTGCACTTTGTTTAGTGTCGGAGGAATGGCCCAATTAGGTGAATGGTCCAGGCTCATAAATCAGGACAGTTATTCTTCTATGCTTGAGAAGAATAGTCCAGATAGCTCATGGCTGATGTTTTTACCTTATAAGGACAGATGCTCTTCCAGATCTCACAGATGTGAGTGGAAGAATGGCCTAGATGACTCAGTTTATATCATGATATTGTTTTTCTGTGCAGGTTGATATTAGATGATATGATTGCTATGGAGATTGTATGTCTTTGGACAATAGATGTATGCTATTGTGGTGGATGTGTTCCACAAATTGTGACTATATGTCACTAATGAAGTAGTTGTGTGCTACTTGGTGTGGTAGTGTACCACTGGATTGTAGTTGTGTACTACTATGGATAGACACAATTGTGTTCTATTGAATGACATTGTTCTGATTTCCTTGTAGACTATTAGTAGTATGATTATCAGCTAGATGGATGATCAATGTACTGATGGACATAGATTCTCCAGACAAAAAATGGTCCAAGACATTTATTCTTCTAGGACATATGCCCGTATTAGAAGAATGGTTTTTGTATCACTCCTTGGAGTGACTTATTCAACATAATGTCTGATTACACAGATGGAGTATGGTTTCAAGAGATGATGCAGTTGATGTTGTCAGATGACATTGATAGTGATGATGGTGCTCATGATCTAATCATGAGATAGTCTGTACAACTATGATGATGCTACCGATTCAATGGTATGTTTGTGCTCAAGACCATTGCCTTCAATACCTCCCTAGCTAGGAGGGAGTGTTGATATTATGGTAGCTACGGGAGCTATTTACCTCCACGTGTAACCCTGACAAGAATAGAATATTCTGGGAAGCAAGAAAAGATTTGTATATAAACCTAAAAGAGAAGTTAACTAAAGGAAATATTATATACTAAGTAATTAGCACCTAGAATGAGAAGTCGGCCTAGGCAGTCTGGCAGAAATAGTATAAATATAGGATGTCAGTCTTCATTTTGGCGAGAATTCTCAGAACTGCAGAAGTACACTTGTGCGCACTGCAAAAGGCCAGTTTGTGTGTGAGTCTCTAGAGTAGTTGCTATCGACAGTTCTTCAATATGCATTTTCGATTTTCTGGTTTGGACTCTCTGATCAGTTTTGGTTATTCTTGCTTGGTGCGCTATCCCTGGAGAGAGGTGCGCCACCTTGTTTGGCTATTAAGCCTAGGGTTTGCTTCCAGAATAATTCTCTCTCAAGGTTAAGGTGCTCAGGGGTGGATTTTGCCTATGGTTGGGAGACAATATTGTTATATTGTCTATGGTTAAATGAGCACATCCATTACTTTCTAACAGATTATGGGCCCACACTATCTTCGAAAAGTCTAACCGCTGGAAGATAGATTGGGAGGATTTGCTCAGTTACAGTTGCAATTGCAGTCAGTTTTTGTTGCAGCAATGGAACCCTAACCCTCTTGTTGAGGCATCTTAAGTGAAGAGATTGACCTAATTTATGAATATCCAAGTGCACCCTAGCCTAGCGCATCTCCTGGTACTCCCAGCAAGCTAAGATGTCAAGTTTGAGTTTTTGGTCAAAATCAAGGGTTGACCAAGTCAAAGCAATTATGACTTACTCTATGAAGTCAAAAAACAAGTTAGAAGGGGCTTCTAACTTCAGAGCATGGAAGACAAGGATTGACCTCATCCTTGCCAAGAATAAAGTGTTGGATATCGTGAAAAGAAAGATCGTGGAACCACAGTTCGAAGAAGGAAAAGAGAAGGAACCTCAAAACATTGCAATTATGGAGAAGTTCAAAGACAGTAACATCAATGCCATGAGCATCATAGTGGACTCTATAAAATACCACTTGATACCCTACATCTCCCATCTTGACTCATCTAAGAAGATGTACGATGCCCTAAAAAATCTCTTCTCAGTCAGAAACATTGGACAAGTAATGAGTCTAAAGAATGAGCTTCGTGACATGAAAATGAATGATGATGATAGCATAACATCATACCTTGTGAGAATCTCTCAGTTAAGAGATCAACTACAAGCTATTGAAGAAATCATTTTAGAGAAGGAACTGGTAAATATAGTACTCAATGGTCTTCCGAATACATGGGATGCATTTGCTACAAGCATGAACACAAGGAAGGAGTATCCCACATTTGAAGAACTTTGGACTTGTTGTGCACAAGAAGAATCAAGGATTAGTGCAAAAGAGAAACCCCAAAAGAAATATGATGATCAAGCCTTCACAGCAAGGTTCAAAAATTTCAGGAATAAAAAGAATTTTGGCTCAAGGAAGAAACCAAATCAAGACAAAGATATGTCAAAAATACAATGCTTCAACTGTCGAAAATATGGTCACTACAAGAATCATTGTCCCGAGTTATTGAAAAGGAAGGAAACACACGAAGCATCAGTTGTCGAAGAAAGGGAACCCTCAAAGAAGGCCAAGTAGGATAAAACAAACTTCTTCTTCTAATACAAGGTAACAATATTCTTCATAATTCTTGTACATACCATGTTTACATAGTTTCTGTACTTATCTTGCATATCTATTTCTTAGAAGATAAGATGTTCAAAGAGAAACAATACCTATGGAAGAATAACAAGATAAGGATTGCTATCACGATGACTACAAGTCAAGAAATATACATGAAAAGATGAAGTACATTGACAATCCTTGGTAACAATTCATGTGGAAGCTATTAACATAAGTAACAGCTGCAAGATAAGCCGAAATCATAATCAAACTTGAAGAAACATGGAAGAAGTAAAAACAGAAAGAAGTCAACAATCAAAAGGAAATTAGAAAAAGACTTGTGACACCTTGCAGAAGGCAATAAGGATGCAGACGGAAGCGTGGAATCTCCTAGATGGAGGGAGCTGATTATAAAATTCCAAAAGAAGAGCATGCATTCATGTTTGAAGCAAGGATTAGGAGGGAGATAATCCTAAATAATATGATCCATCAAGGATTAAGAAGTATCTATCCATGTTCCCATTGATGGTAGCAGCCATGAAAAGAAGCACGTGTTCAGTTTGACTTTAGAAGAAGTCTTCTTCTTCGAAAAGAAGCCTTAAAGTATCGTTGGGTGTCCATCCACATCCATGATCCTATGATGAAAGGAAGAAGTTGGAATCTTTAGGGCACGGAATCTATAGAAAACTCCATGGACCCAAGAGCTAAAGAGAAACATAAGGAAGAACATGAAGATTCCAAGAGAGAAAGAAAAGCCAGAACAACCTGTCATTATATCGAGAATCACAAGACTACCAACTTGGTTTGAACCTACTATAAGTAATCAAGTAGAAGAAATGGAAGTTGTGATGAAGAATTGTGTATGAAAGACCTATGAATGGAAGCATTGTGAGATTCAATACTAAAGGTTCTCCCAGATGGAGGGAGAAGACTATGATGATAGCTTGTTCCAGTAACCAGACATACCTCTACCTGAGCCATTATATCTCCTGCAATATCCATGGGTTGGAGTTCACATTAGATGTGTTATCGCACAGTTTGTAGCTAGGAGAAAAGGGATATAAGGTAGAGGGCCAAACTGGTATAACATGAACCTATCCCACCCAATGTCTGCCTTCAAAAGCATCCATGAAGCTAGATGATGTCATGGTGAAGATGGGGATGCTCTAAGCCTTCCAAGGCTAGCATTCCACTGAAAAGGGGTGATTCCGCCTAGGTCTAGTCCTGCCAGGGTGTCTTTGGTGGAACATCCTCTTCCTCTCAGGTGAAAAACCCCTGATCAATATTTGTCCTATCTCTGCTCCCTGATGGGGTCTTAGAATCCATCCGGTGGTCTCTTCAGCCCCATGGAGGTCCGAACTGGTCATCTCCCCATGTGTATCGATCCAAATGGTACATGTCTGTCGGGCATGGTATTGCACATCAAAATCTACACCCTCGATGGGATAATCAGTCACAGGGATCATAGCAATGTCAATCACATCTCATCTTCAATATTATTAAACATATGCATAAAACCCCTATTACATCAGTCAATAGCTCAAAGACATTACAAAAACCTACAATGTAAGATTGGGGAAAAGGACAAGGTGTCATATTGGGCTAGTGTTCACAAGAAAAAGAAAGTTTTCCAGAAAGATCCCATCCAAGCCATGTAAGTGAGGTGGTGTGGTCAGGAGATGTCTTGACATGTGGGTGCAGTGAGGGCCAAGGATGCATAAGTGTTACCTGTGGGTGCCTTTGTAGAAGGCGAGTTGTACCTATCATAGATGCATTTTTTCCAAACCCATTCTTTCCTTTATTCTTTTATTATTTTATTTGCTTTTTTGTTCAAGAACTAACCAGAGGACACTGCCTTGGCCTGGTGACCAGAGCTGATAGCATTACCCACAAGTACTTTCATAGAGATGAGAAGGTTGGCTCATGATGAGACCCCCTTTCCCTTGGCCATGCAACCAAGGTCACTACCCTGGCATGGTAACCATATGGTGGCAATGTCATACTGTTAGGTACCCATGGACCTAATAGGTTGGCTCGTGATGAGATCCCCTATCCTCTGACTAGGTCTTGTTTTGTTATTTTTCAGGTCCCTCGTGTTTCTTGCTGAGAGGCCTTTTACTGCTTTCTCGGGGATCCCTTGGCGAAGCATCTTGAGGTTTTATTTCTAGGATATTTTCTTTTACCAACTTCTTTTACCTTCTGGGCCTTTAGCCCCTTCTTCCCACAAGATAAGGTGCAATCCTGCAAATAGGTCAACCCAATGCCTGGACAAGGGGAATGGAATAAATGAGTGGGAGACAAGATGAAACAGTGGTGCTATGATGGGAGAGGACGATGGCTTCTTAGAAATTCCCCAGTGGCAAACCAAGACCTATGGTTATAGGCTTGCTAGGGCACCTTGTTAGTTTCCCCAATAATGGTCAAGTGTGCTAATGTAATATCCAAGCAGTTATTAGAGATAATAGGAATCAGATGCATATATTTAAAGGTTTCAATAATCAGAAGTGACACATACCATGATACCTGGACCAATTACCTCATGGAGCAAGAACCTTTTCTGATATAGGATCAAGTCGATGGTGATGGATGCTGCTACTGCTAACAAGACAAAAGATGATGAATAAAGGAAAAGGCGGGCCCTCCAGGGCCATGCTCAGGTCAATCCTACTCTCGGTACTCCATGTCTAGGACCTGTGGGCCTTGAGACATGATCTCCTAGCTATCCCTAAAAAGTGGGGATAACAAGATGAATGTAAGGATTGTTCTTCTCAATAGAGTAATTGAACAAAGAAGCATATGTAGAGAAACCTAAAGGTTTTGAGGTATACCAGAAAGAGACTCTTGGATGAAAATGGAAGAAGAAAACTTGGTGGAGAGCCTCCAATGCACAACAAAAGCGTGATGAAAACTTTCTATAACAGAGATATTGTATCAGAATGGTTACTCAGAAGTCCAGAATGATGGATTGCTAATCCATGACAAACACTCATGATGACAGAAAAAGTGCCACTTGGATATGTTCTAGTTTCAGCCTTACCACGATGTCATAAGCTAGCAGGAAACAAAAGAGTTGAATCCAACCATGATATACTGTAATTATCAGAGCTATATGAAGCCTTCAAAGAAAACAAGTGCTCCATTACAGACCGAAGTACCTTGAGATCAAGCATTACATTCTCCGTGATGAAATCCAAAAAAAGAGAAGTGGTTCTCCAATATATCTCCACAGATTTGTAGAAGATAGTAGAAATTTTGGTAAAGCTTCTATCCAAGATAAAAGAGTTTGCATACTCAAGAAACAAGTTAAAGATCATGGAGACGACTTCCTTATTAAAAGGGAAGAGATGAATCCTAGGTTGGGAGGGATCACTAATGTGTTATTGATTTATAGACAGTCATTTTTAAAGTTCGAAAAATGGTCCAGGATGGGTAGTTCCCTTTCCAGTTCGGAAAGTGGTTTGAGATTTCTGACGGATAGGCATTTTCTAGTTCGGAAAATGGTCTATATTGAACGGTCATTTTCGTAATGAAAACGGTTCGATAGATTGTTGATGTACCATAGACAACGATTCCCCTTGTGGCCAGTGTGGGGGAATGGCCTAGGACATTCTTTCTTCTTTACAGTCACTCTGAGTAGTGGTCAAGTAGAACGGTCCGCCTCGCCGGGCAGTCATTCTTTTGAAGTGCACAGTTGTGAGCAGTTTTGAAGAGTGGTCCATTTTGGAGGTTGGTGCAGGACAGTCATTTCCTTAGGAAATGGTCCGAACAGTCATTCCCTAGGGTAGACTCATTCTCTCAAGGTTGCACTTTGTTTAGTGCTGGAGGAATGGCCCAGTTAGGTGAATGGTCTAGGTTCAACAATCAAGGATAGATATTCCCTAGGGCAGACTCATTCTCTCTAGGTTGCACTTTGCTTAGTGTCGGAGGAATGGCCCAGTTAGGTGAATGGTTCGGTCTCAGAAATCAGGACAGTTATTCCTCTATTCTTGAGAAGAATAGTCCAGATAGCTCATGGTTGATGTTTTTACCTTCTGAGGGAAGATGCTCTTCCAGATCTCACAGATGTGAGTGGAAGAATGGCCCAGATGACTCAGTTTATATCATAATATTGTTTTTCTGTGTAGGTTGATATCAGATGATATGATTGCTATGGAGACTGTATGTCTCTGGACAATAGATGTATGCTACTATGGTGGAGGAGCTCCATTGATTGTGACTATATGTCACTGATCAAGTAGTTGTGTGCTACTTGGTGTGGTAGTGTACGACTGGATTGTAGTTATGTACTACTATGGATAGACACAATTGTGTTCTATTGAATGACATTGTTCTGATTGCCTTGTAGACTATCAGTAGTATGATTATTAGCTAGATGGATGATCAGTGTACTGATGGACAAAGATTCTCCAGATGGAAAATGGTCCAGGACATTTATTCTTCTAGGATGTATGCCCAGATTAGAAGAATGGTTTTTGTATCACTCCTTGGAGTGACTTATTCAGCATAATGTCTGATTACTCAGATGAAGTATGGTTTCAAGAGATGATGCAGTTGATGTTGTCAGATGACACTAATAGTGATAATGGTGCTCGTGATCTAATCATGAGATAGTCTGTACGACTATGATGATGCTACCAATTCAATGGTATGTTTGTGCTCAAGACCATTGCCTTCAATACCTCCCTAGATAGGAGGGAGTGTTGATATTATGGTAGTTGCGGGAGCTATTTACCTCCATGTGTAACCCTGATGAGAATAGAATATTCCGGGAAGCAAGAAAAGATTTGTATATAACCCTAGAGGAGAAGTCGGCTAAGGGAAATATTATATACTAAGTAATTAACACGCAGAATGAAAAGTCGGCCCAAACAATCTGGTAGAAATAGTATAAATATAGGAGGCCAGTCTTCATTTTGGCTAGAATTCTCAGAACTGCAGAAGTACACTTGTGCACACTGCAGAAGGCCAGTTTGTGCACAAGTCTCTGGAGCAGCTGCTGCCGACAGTTCTGCAATCTGCATTTTTTATTTTCTGGGTTGTACTCTCTGATCAGTTTTGGTTATTCTTGCTTGGTGCCCTATCCCTAGAGAGAGGTGTGCCACCTTGTTTGGCTATTAAGCCTAGGGTTTGCTTCCAGAATAATTCTATGTCAAGGTTAAGGTGCTCGGGGGTGGCTTCGGCCTATGGTTGGGAGACAATATTGCTATATTGTCTATGGTTAAACGAGCACATCCATTACTTTCTAACAGTGAGGACTTTTCACTTCGAGAGAGTTTGAGTAGCAACAGGGCCAAAGGGAATCACAAGGACTCCTACAAAAGCTTATGGCAGTCTATACTACATAGGTGTGCCTAGAAGATTGTTTCTAATTTAGAATGGATCATAAGGCACCCCATGCTCAATGAACTATGGATGCGCTACTATGAATTTTCCAATATCATAAAGGTAGTCACTAAGTCATAGAAGAATCATAACGTGCCCTCCTACAATTTTTCTTTACTTGGGTTTTTTCATATGCTTTGACCCCTGGATTTTTTTCTCAAAACTAGAGGATTTTGCCGAAGGAGAAATTCTTAAATTTCACTTTATTATGCTTCTCTTCTGACCCTAAAGCTTAACTACAAGGTATCCAAGAGACCACCATTTTCCAGAGATGGATCTATATTGGGCATAGGAACTAATTGTTTAAAGGAGAGAGAAGAAAGACCTAGGAAGAAAAAAACCTAAATTAGGTTTCTTATGTTATAAATATGTGAAGCATTTCTGATGTTATTACAATTGACATTTGGACATTGTACATATCCTGTGTAAAGGTTTGCACCACTAGTTAATGAATAGCTTTATTTTATGTTCAGTTGACTGTTTCTGCTTCATTTATGCTATGGTAGCTTAGTACGTATCTGTTTATTCTTTCTGTTATTATGATAAATAGTCATTTAATTTGTGGCAAGCTTATTGTTGGGATGTTGGATGCACATTTACTTAAGTGTTTCTTAATTTGTTAAAGTTTAATGGCTTAGCTTCTGATAGTGTATCCACTAGAAGACCCAGCACATATAATGTGTAGATGCCCTTGTTCAACATTCTAATCTGTACTGTCCACAGGCTACAACAATGTCCTCTGGCTAGAAGTGATTACCCTTGCAACTTCGAAATTGATCTAATGGTAAGCTATTTATAACCTTCATTTCATGAAAACTGACTATGATCTATTTGTGTTAGAAACTAAGAGTTGGATTTAATTTAGATGTTACTACATTCCACCAGAGCTGTTAATATTTGGGGTGGTGACTTCTGAGCTTTACAAGTTTCCATGTCAGAGGAAAATTCAAAGTACTCCATTAGATAAACCGATGAAAGATCTATTTCTTCAAACATTTCATTTGTAGGCTTATCTTAAATCTGGTGATAAGATCAATGACATTGGTGATTCCAATAAGATTGACATCAGGGAGGAACAAGAGGTTTGTCTTGTTGAATTTAATCTATATATCTATGTTGCACGGGTACCCGTCCCCGCCAAAAAAACCCACGTACCATGCGTTCCCTCGTACTGGGGACTTAAAAACGCCTAGGAAACGTTCCTAAATGGTTGGGGACTCCATTGGGGACC
>JASDQU010751266.1:38052-58364 GCA_032191745.1 Picea mariana | reverse complement strand
AAGTTGAAATAACCAAGTGTGACGTCAGCTTTTTCAGGGTTAATAGTTAGTTAGGGTCTCAATTTATAAGAGTTTGAGACTTTTTTTAATCACTTTCACTTCAACGTTGGAGGCTAAAGATCAGTGCCTAGGGCTATGGAGTCAAAAGGTGAAGGACACACAAGTTGAAGGGGATGAGATTCAAAGGACAAGAGGGAAAGGTTTCAAGGTGCTGCAATAGCAGGGCCTTAAAGACAGAACCCTAGGGGAGAGAGGCTCACTCCGGTGTTGCTTAAGCAAGGCCCCGTGCTCTCTCCTCCTTCTCGACAATCAGCTAGCTCAAAGACAAGGAAAATCAAGACAAGAGAGTTTAAAGAGGGAGAGTGTTGCAAAGGCAAGGCTCTTTCATCAAACCCTAAAAGAAAAACGACCCTAGGTGTAGATAACCTAGGCCTGGGATGTCCTCTTCCTCTTGAAGTTTAAAGGTATGGCTAGCTTAAGGGAAGAATAAAGAAAGAGTGTAGCAATGGCTAGGCTCTCTTCCTCTTCTTCAATGGCTAAAAGGTTTTTCTATCAGGGGACATGAGACAATGACCTACTTGTGTGTTTGTCCCCTAGGGTTTTGATTCAACAATATTTATAAATAAATGCAAGAAATTAAACTACAACCATTCAATCAAGAAGTTTTGCAGAAAAATACTTACAAATCACCAAAAAAATAGCATGCAACCCCTAGTTATAAACCTTCCTTCAAGAAAAACACCATAAATTGCTAAAAATATCCTCTCCAAACAAGTGTGCCTTCCTCAAAATAGCCAATAACCCTAATAGGGCGCAAAAATCAAACCTCACTAGGAGAGTGACTGATGAGTTATGTCAAAATGAGGCTAAAACTCCTCAATATATAGTGTATCAATGACCTTAATTAATTTTAAGTCATAAAAAATGGCCGACAAGACCAGAATATTGTTTTTACATTAAATTGTCAAATTAAAACCCTAACTGAGCTGTAATAAAGGTAAAAGCCCCTTTAAGAGAGGCATTATCCCCTTTTAGGGCATATGAGACATCCATGAGCAAAACGTTAGCCCCCCAGGGGCTTCTCCAACAAGCCACACGTGCCACTGCTGCCCAGTCTACCTCCAAGAATGACCATGAAGCTAGAGGGCATCATGGTAAGGATGGGAAAACTTTGATCCTTCCAAGGCCAACATTCCACTGAAAAGGGGTCATTCCCCCTAGGTCGGGCTCTTCCAAAGTGCCTCCGGTGAAACATCCTCTTCTTCTCCGGTGCAAAACCTCGGTCAAACACTGTCCTGTCTCTGCCCCTCTGACGGGGTCTCAGCAACCATCTGATGGGATCTTCAGCCCCATGGAGGTCCGAATTAATCATCTCCCCATGTGTACCGTTCCAAATGGTACCTGTCCGTCGGACATGGTCCTGAACATCAAAAACTATTCCATCCACGGGCTCATTAGTCACAGGGATCATAGCAATGTCAATAACATTTCATCATCAATATTATCAAACATATGCAATAAAACCCTGATATATCGTTCAATAGCTCAAAGATATTACAAAAATCAACAATACAAGATCGAAGAAAAGGACAAGACATCCTATTGGGCTAGCATCCACAAGAGAAGGGAAGTTCCCAAGAAGGTTTCATCCAAGCCATGTAAACGAGGTGATGTGGCTAGGGGATGTCTAGACAAATGGGTAGAGTGAAAGCTAGGAATGCATAATGTTATCTGTGGGTGCCTTTGTAGAAGGCGAGCTGTACCTGTCATGGATGCAAATTTTTTCAAGCCCGTTCTTGCCTTTATTCTTTCTTTATTTGCTTTTTTCTTCTTCTTTCTCTTTTTATTCAAGGTCTAACTAGAGGACACTGCCTTGGCATGGTGACCAGAGTTGACAGTGTTACCCACAAGTACTTTCACAGAGATGTGAAGGCTGGCTCGTGATGAGACCCCTTTCCCTTGGACATACAATCTGTTGAAACAGTTCTTAATATATATATATATTTTTATCCCTTAGGCCTAAATTTTTCTTTTTCGGGTTTCGGATTTTCACAAAACATGATTTTCGTTATCAATCCCAAACACACGGCACCTTCTTCTCAAAGAATTTAATTATTTGGATAGTAAAAGGCAAAAAAAGCTTAAAAGAATTATAAGAATCCCGAGGCCTTTTCTATGAAATTATTTTAGTCATGATAAGTTTTAAAACTAACGGATTTAAGGTTAAGCTTAAAGAATTTTCGGGATTCGGGGTTTGTTGAAAACATATTTTTTCGATACAAATCGAATCGCGAAATCCCGATCCTCGATTTCCCAAAACGTTGAAGTCTTAGTTAAAACACGGATTAATTAATTCTCTAATGTGAAAGATTAAGGGTTAAGATAATCATGTCACAATTTCAGGATTCGCGATTCAGTGATAACACATCTCTTGTCATCATGATCCTCGAAATCCCAAAAACGCTTAATCTCAATTAATTACTTCACTAAAACGTTTTAAGTCTTAATTAACACGTCGCGATTTCGCGATTTCGGAGATCGGATTTCATCGATGACATATTTCTCGACAACATGATCTCCGAAATCCCGAAAAACAAAGTTTTCAGTCTTAATCTATGATTAGCACTAATTTACCTTTTTCCAAAACATGATTAATGATAATCATTCTTTTTAAGTTTCCATTCATGTTTCTCTTTCCGATTAAGTAAAGTGTCCCGAGTTTTCTTTAAAAATCCAAAGGCGCCAAAACACGGACATTAAATGCGTATCTCAGAGATATATCTTTTGCATTAAATGCCCTGAATTCTTGTCAGTTGTGTCAATCCCGTCACTTTTAAATGTATTCAAAGTGAGCATTTAAATGTATGTGTTTTCATTTTATCAAGCGCAAGAAACACTTAGCTGAGCTCGTTCATTCATTTTCTGTGACAGGTTTTCAATTTAACGTAAAGTCATGGCACCGAAAAAGGCACCGAAGAAGAGTGAAGATACACAGGAAGGAGATATCATCTCCGACACCACACCACACACTATAGACTCCATTAAATCTTGGACTCAAATCTCTGAATTTCTGGAATATGAACTCAAGAATGCTCATCCTAATTCTGAGAATCATTGTCGGGACATAGCTGAATCAGAGCTTCATAAGATCGTTGCGTGCCCGCGGCTAGTGGCATACAATGATATGATTAGTTGGGCCCTGGAAAAGGTCGATATCCCAACGAGGAGCATCTTAAACGATCAAGGAGTTATCGTCGGCTCATTTAGGCTAGAACACATACAAGTAATGTATAAAGTCTCGCCAAATCCTAAACATACTTTTAATGTCGAATTTTAAGCAAAGTTTCAGAGGAAAGAATACATTGAGGCAGACCGGACATATCCTGATATGATTAGAGAATGGTCGAGGTGTCCATCAAATTTTAGAGCTGAAACCCATGGGATTTATGCTACAACATCCTTGAATGAATACATGGTATATGCATCCATTATGCTATGTAGACTTTTCGAGAGAAAAGATCCCTGCCATTTTCATGCAGATTGGGTGCCCTTTTTAGAAGAAGCTTCAGAAGGGTATGCTTTTAACTCGCATAAGATTTTCTCAGATAACCTAACACAGGAAATTTCAAACTACAAAGCAGCAAAATCAAAGGGATAACCAACAACCTTTTACATGTCAGCATACATTATGGATGCAATCTGTTATGTGACTCATTTTCCCTTAATGAATTGGAGTTGGAACATTTCCTGTCCAGAACCCATTCATAAATATCACTCTGCCCTTTGGGAAGAAAATGCTAAGGATGCATTTTATGAAGTTTGTCATTTTATTATAATTTCGATGCATACAATATTTTTTGGATGCGAAGCCCCTCACATTTCTTATGCAATCACAAAAAATATTAAAGCAATTGCCGACTGGTTTATTGAGAAGAATTTTCCCTACATTAGGGTTTACGGTTGCTCCATTCCCCCTCATGCACTCCCTAAATTCCTACCAGACAGATTGGTGTGCAGGGAGGTAGCTCATCAGATAGTAAAGGGCAGCGTTGGATTAGAACTAAAAGCAGCTCAGAAGAAGTCATGGACAACTTTCCCTGTACATATTGGAAAATTTTCTTTATTAAATCTAGGCCATTCTAAGGTAGAGGCTGAATCATTAGAAGAAGTGAAATTAGTAGATATTGAGCACAGAAAGTATGACCCCTACCAAGTAATAAGAAGGCATTTTATGCATTGTAATCTAAAATCTTATGAGCATGAAACATCTATCTATGATGATGTATTCAAGGATGTTAAATCCTATGAAGAAGTACTGAATAGAGTTCAGGCCATGCCACCTGACTCACAGACCGGATTCACGTCATTCCAGGGCCATAGGCAAAGTTGCCTACCCAAGAGTTTGCAGGGTGAGGTTTTGACCCCACCTCCAAAGTAGGAAGGGCCTCCCCCAGGATTTGAAACAAATACACAGGACAAAGCAAATACCGAAGGCAAGATGAAGGATACTGAGATACCTTCCCAAGATACAGAGGGTTCCCAGACAAAAGAATCAGACACAGGGAAGGGAAAAGAGCTGGAAACACCCCCAGAAATCCCTAAGGATGTTCCAGAAAAGACAGGAGGAACAACATCAATAGAGCTTGGTAGTCCCATCACTTCCTTAACCCCATTGAAGTCAACTTATGGAACCCCCCATGAAGGAGCTCTGTATGTCAGTGATCTAGAGCCAATTTCAAGGGATGAGATCCCTCCATCATATTATTTTTTCAGTAAAAAGAGAAGAGCAATCTTGAAACAGGAAATCCATCCAAGAGGAGAGGGGATGATTAAAAAACATAGGGTCATTATAGATGGAAAGAAGCTTAAAGATGGAGAATTTTCTACAGAGTTAGAAGGTACGATGGGAGCTATAGCATCGACAAATATATATTATGTTGGCAGTTTAACAACCATGCTCGAACAAAAAGACCAAACAATAACTCAGCTACAAGACAAATTGAAAGAAACTAAGAGAAATATCAGTTGGGGAATACAAAAGGGTCTAGAACAAGTTAGACTAAATATTCAAGAAATTCATAAAATGAAAACAGGCTTAGAAGAGGCAAAATAGATAATACAGGTCACACAGGCACAGGTCCAAAAGCAGGAAGAAGAAAATAAACAGTTACAAGATAAAATTAGTTCTATTACTAATCAAGTAGTAGAACTTGAAATTTTCAGGGCACAAGCATTGGGAATACATTTGAAAATAGAAGAAGAACAACAAAAAGTGTTTTTAAATCTAGAAGTATTCCAGAATTACTTTCAAGAAACAAATAAATCCTTGGAGAATGTTCTCCAGAAGGAAAGGGAAGCGAAAGCGGCCAGAAAGACTTTCCAAAAGGCAGTAGCCCTCTCAACAAAGGAAGAAGTCAGAAGGATTAAGAAATTATCCATTTCAGAACAGGTTAAAGGAGACGTAATACTTAAAATGTGGGAAGCAGACCTGGCCGAATATAAAAGAATAATCAAAGATGTCAATGATGATTGCCAGGGAATTTTTTATCTCTTAGAAAGGACTTCATTGAATATCGGAAAAAATGATTGTCCTGGATTATTAGGTGAGATTAATATTGTCAAGCACCAACGAAGGTTCAAAGAAGAGCTGGAGGAAATGGAGATAGAGATCTCAAAAATTAAAGTAATCGATATCACAGAAATCGACAAATGGATGGTGACACCAAACTTAAAGTTGCAAACTATTAAGTTCACAAGGAAGATGATAGAAGATCGTTTGCCTGAATTAGAGAAAAGATTCTTCATGTTTGAAGCAAAAGAGATACCAGACGCTCCCAGAGCTTTTGTGAAATTTTTGGGAAAGTGTGTTCACTGTCTTGAGGCAGAGAAAGGAAGTTCATCAATACAAACGTAAAAGCATTTTTTTTTGAATATTTTCATCATTAAAAAAGAAATGTAAACGGTTGAAATTATTCATATATGTAACCGTAATCTTAGGAAGTTGGTTAATCACCAATGAGAAAATATTTGATGAAGATGTATAAATATATTTTCAAAATACTGAGAAAAGGCTTTTGATTTTTTGGAGAGAGTCGATTGTATTAACAGTTTTCCAATCCATCATAATATATGATACAGACGAGATTCTGAATCCTGCCAATTTGTAGCTATGTGTTCTTTAACCCTGTTTACTATACTTTATTATGTTTTTCTTTCAATGTTTTTCTAATGAATAATCAATTTGAAGTTATCTGTAAACATCTTTTATAGTTTAGATTGATTCGGATATCAAATTATTTACAACTTTTCCTCTGAAATTGCTATCAGTGATTTTAAGACCTGTGAATCATTTGAACCTTAATACTTAACATTTCATTAGAAATATCGTTTTCCTTCTTTATTTCCTGTTACAATATGAGGTTCTTTCTTGATTAAAGCCTCATATTTTTCAGTAGTATTTCTTTGTTATTTTATAATTCTCAAACTGTTGCAAATCCAGGAAATGGCCTCGAATGTATTTATGTTAGTGTTTTGAATTTCAAAACTATTTTTCCTATTCTCATCTCTTAAAAGATTGAAGTGACAGTTGATTAAATTCTTTCACAATTAAATAAAATCTTATTCTCCATGACTTTCTCAAATAGCAGACAACCCAACATTGAACCTGGCCTTCAAGATCAAACCAGTATTGCTTTGAACCTATTTAATACCATCCTACAAACAACTAACCGGGTCAAATTAGAATGTTCATGGGCTGCTATTGAGAGAGATATTAGCATCCAAGAATAGTGGTAAGCTAGATAGAGATAGTTGAGAAACTGATTCTGCTTCACCCTTCATTTTCAATTCTTATCCTTAAGTTATTTTATTTTTATTTTTACGGATGCCTTGATGGTATACTTTACAGCCTTAAAGTATAAACTCAGGAACAACATCTTTTTGGCGCCGTTGTCGGGGAACGAAGAAATGAATCTTTTCCCTAGGAAGAACGACATTGACATTTTCTGTCTTTGATAGTGAACAAGGATAGAAAACCTTCTAAGGCTACTAGTATTTTTCACTTAGTGACTCCATGATAACTAAATTGGCTATTAGCTGAAAGAACACCAGAAAAAAACCCGGACAGCAAGCAGACCTCGCCGGTCTCCGATCTGGAAAAGATTTTAAAATCATGAAAATCACTTAGACAATTCTTTTTACCCATACATACTATATGTCAGCCTGACTTTACGCAATTGAACATTTCGGAAACTCTTGAAAGATCTATTTTTCTTCCCCTCTCATACGATACGTTCTCTTTTCCTGAGGTTTCCTCCCCATATTTTCGAGAATCTTCTCCTCACACATTCCGAGCTTCAGCCTCAAATATAACCATGGCTGCACAAGAAGGTGTTAGATCTGGAGGTGGTGCCCCTAGAGGTCCAGCAGGTGGTCAAGTACCGCTTCCTGGAATCTTCGCTAAAGTAGTTGTTAGATATGCTCCCCTTGTCCTTCCCGTTCCTCTACATGATCTCCCCGAAATTATATGAAAAGTCTTCTGAAATTTACAGGGGAAGCGGATCTGACTGCCCAAGAACAAATAAAATTTTTCAACCAATTTGTTGACATCCTCGGAATAGAATACAAAGATATGTATTCTAGACTCCTCGTTCGGACTTTTGAAGGACAGGTGAGGACCTGGTTCCGATCCTTAGAAGCTGGATCTTTAAGATCTTATGAAGAACTTGAAAGTGATTTTATTAGACAATGGGGAGAGAGGAAGGACCACCTCTACTACTTGACTGAATTTGGAGCCCTTAGAAAGAAAAACTCTGAATCAGTTCTAGAATTCACACAAAGGTTCAACAAGTTGTATAATAAAATCCCGGTTGAGGTTAAACCTTCACAACTTGCAGCAAAGGTGACTTTTGATGGCGCTTTTGATCCCAACTTCGCCTTATTATTGAGAGAAAGGAGATCAACAGATCTCATGAAAATGTAGGATGATGCACTTGAGATTGAATCAAACATGATGGCATCAGGGAAATTAAAAGCAAAAACAGAAACTGGAAACAAAGAAAATAGGAAATTCAAAGAACAAGGTGGACCTTCAGGATCGGGGAAATCCTCGGGAGATAAAATAGATGAGATGGCTAGGGTAATTAGAGAAATTTCAAACAATATGTCAAAAATGGAACTAGAGAAATTGAAAAGAGATAATTTCCCCAGGAAAGATTTTAGAAGGAATCCTAATCCTCAGGTCCCACAGAAAATAATTAAAAATGAAGACCAAAAAATTCCAACCCCCTTCAAAAGTGAAAACTTCATTGGAGAGGAAGATCTAGGAGATTTTGAAGAGATTGATGAGGATATTAATAATCTTGGCGACGATAATAAATCACCTTATTTATCGAGACAAGATTACAAAAGATCCTTAAATAAAGAAATTACATCAGAAGACAATGTTAGAAATAATACGTCTGAAGCTTTCACCTATCAAGGTATCGCAGATGATGTCATAGCCGAACTACAAGGAAAATATAATTTAAGACCAAGGAACAAAAGTCTTCCAATTGTTTCAACAAAAAAGATCTTTCCAAGAGGCGAAACCGATGAGGTGACTCCAAAAGTTGCTGACAAACAGACTGCGAAAAAACACACAGCTGATATGCAACCTGTCCAATCAGAGCCAGTAGAAACACTCGTTGTGAAGACACAAGATCCTGTAAATGAAAACAAGTCCACATCACAAAGAAAAGATGAAAAGAAAGGAATGGAGGCCCCGAATATAGAAAATGACAAGGCCCTAGGAAATTTTGATCTGGAAAACGAAATAAATAAAATCAAAATTCCTATTCCCCTTGTTGAATTAGCTAAAAATCCCATATATAGAAAACAAATCGCCAAGATGATTAACTTTTCCGAAGACGAAAGCCAGGCCAATGTCATCAACTTAGAAGATGACAAGCCAAACATAGTCTTTGGTCCACACTTCGAAGGTGCGAGAGACACTGTGGCCCCCTTTTATATCACGTTAACCTTGTTTGACCACCTACTCCATAACTACATGCTGAATTTCTGAGCTTCTCACAATGTGATGCCAAAGGCAATTATGGAAAAACTTGGTCTTGAAATCACAAGGCCCTATGGTGACTTATATTCTTTTGATTCAAGGAAAGTCAAATGCATAGATATGATTAAAGACCTAGTGGTAGGTTTGGCTCAAATACCTGCTAAAAGCATTCTCATGGATGTAGTGGTCGCTGACATCCCTCCAAAGTATGGTATGATATTATCTAGGTCATGGGGTGCCAAGCTTGGAGGATCTCTCCAGCTAGACATGACATGCGCTACAATTCCAGTTTTCGGAGGACAATACACGCGTCTTTACAGAGAGACTAGGTTGGCATTTACGGTAGGTGATCCACATAACCCAAATAATCATCCAGTTTATATTGCTGACCAAGACTTAGGAAATTGTATATTATCTATTGATGACGATTTTGCAGTAGATATAGACGAAAATTGTATAGAAGAAAAAATTGAAAAAGAAGAAATAAAAAAAATGTATATAACACTGGTGTATGGAAAATGTATTTTGACGGTGCCTCGTCTTTCCTTGGAGCCGGAGCAGGAGCACTCCTTGTGGCTCTTGATGATCAATTCATAATCCCCTTTTCATATAGGCTTCAGTGGAATGTGGATTGTACAAACAATGTATGCAAGTATGAAGCTTTAGTGCTAGGATTAGAAGCTGCTAGGAGGATGAAAATAAAGAAACTCAAAGTCTTTGGTGACACTGAGTTAATCATAAAACAAGTGAATCAATAGTACCAAGCCAAGCATCCTAGATTGTTTTCCTATAGGAATTGTGTCTGGGATTTAATCAAGAACTTCTTCTCCTCTGTGAATGTTCATTTCATCCCAAGGTCTGAAAATCAACAGGCTGATGCTTTAGCCAAAGCAGCATCAACTTTCACACCCCCAACTGCTTTTAAATTAAAGTATCACATACAAATGAGACATCGACCTTCGATACCGAATAACATACAACATTGGTAGGTCTTTGAGGAGGATGAGCAGCTTCGAAAATTTCTAGAATCAATAGATGAATTTGCAAAAACGCATATTGATCATGCAAATCAAAATGATCCCATTTGGATCATGCAAGAGGGGGAGGATTCTAAAGAGTTTCATGATAAAATTGTGAATCACCAAATGCCCGTTCTCAAGAACAACCAGATTCCCAAGGGTCTAATTCCCTTGGAAAGATTATTCAATCAAGATGATATCCCTTCAAAAACCACCCTACAGCCCCAACTAGAGGAGGTTGAGGATTGTAACATAGGAACTAAAGAAAACCCCCGGATGGTAAAACTATCCAAATATCTATCTACAGAAAATAAAAATAAATACACGGAGTTGCTTAGAAAGTAAAAATATGTTTTCGCATGGTTGTATGAAGAACTGAAAACATATTACACTTCTGTGATCGAACATAAGATACCCCTAAAGCCTGGTGTCAAACCCTTTAAACAAAAACTCCGACAAATCAACCCCATTTTACTACCTGTTATCGAACGAGAAGTCAAAAAACTCCTTGATGCTAAGATAATTGTACCACTGAGATATTCTGATTGGGTAGCCAATCTGGTCCCGGTTAGGAAGAAAAACGGGGAAATTAGATTGTGTGTCGATTTCAGAAATCTTAATAAATCCTGTCTCAAAGATAATTATCCCCTACCTAAAATGGACCATGTTCTAGAAAAAGTAGTAGGAGCTAATAGGATGTCAATGATTGATGGATTTTCAGGTTACAATCAAATTGCCGTCAGTGATCACGATAAAGAAAAAACAGCCTTTACCACTCCTTGGGGTACATTTATGTATGATAAAATGTCGTTTGGTTTGATGAATGCAGGTGCTACTTTTCAACGCGCAATGGATATCACTTTCATTGGCGAACGGGACAAATTTGTAGTTACCTATTTGGATGATCTTATTGTTTTTTCTAAATCGGATGAAGATCATCTGATACATCTCAAATAGACATTTGAGAAATTTTGCAGGTTTGGTCTATCCTTAAATCCTAATAAGTCTCACTTCGCTATGCAAGAAGGCAAGATTTTGGGTCACATTGTATCTCGAGATGGAATTAGAATTGACCCTAAAAGAGTTGAAGCTATAGATACAATAAGTATTCCTAGGAATGTGAAATAAATTCAGTCATTCTTAGGAAAAATAAATTTTTTGAGAAGATTTATTCCTAACTTCACTGAAATCGTGAAATTGATTACAGATATGCTCAGGAAAAACAATGAAGTGAAATGGACAGCAGAAGCTAAAGCATTCTTTTCCCATATCAAGAAGGTTATAAGCGAAGTGCCGGTACTAGCGAGCCCCGATTATCTCAAGGATTTTCTTATTTTTGCATTTGCCTCTGAACACACACTCATTGCCATACTCCT
The DNA here is from genome assembly GCA_032191745.1 of Picea mariana. Classification (NCBI taxonomy): domain Eukaryota; kingdom Viridiplantae; phylum Streptophyta; class Pinopsida; order Pinales; family Pinaceae; genus Picea; species Picea mariana. Next base: position 46,917 of record JASDQU010751266.1, on the reverse strand, counting down.
TCAGAAGAACGAAGAAGGTTTCGAGCAACCGATAGCCTTCTTTAGAAAAAGTCTCCGAGATGCCGAACTCAGATATAATATAATGGAAAAACAAGCATATGCTATGGTAAAAGTGTTAAAAGCTTTCAGAACTTATGTTTTACATTCTAAGGTGATTGCATATGTACCCACTAGCTCTGTAAAAGATATTTTGGTTCAAGCAGACAGTGATAGCAAAAGAGGAAGATGGCTTGCCAAAATTCAAGAGTTCGACTTGGAGGTTAAATCAACAAAATTAGTAAAGGGGCAAGGCTTAGCTAAAATTTTAGCTGAATCCAATTTCAGAGCTCTTGGGATAAACAACTCTCAGGAGGAGGAAGAGTGGGTAGATGTGAATGAACTTGAGGACCAAATAACTGAAAAATGAATCGAAGAGAAATTTGCGTCATCAAATTGGTACAAGGACATAGTAGCCTACTTACTAACATTGAAATGTCCAAGTGACTTGTCTCCATCCAAAGCTAGAACGCTAAAGCTACATGCAATCAAATACTGTATTTCCGAAAAACAATTATATTGGAAATACCTGCTTGGCTTCCTCTTGGTTTGTCTAGTCGAGTCGGAAACAGAAAAGGTTAGAAGCCAATTTCACGAAGGAGTGTGTGGAGGACAACATGCCTGGAGGGCTACATCATATAAAATCCTGAGGGCTGGTTATTATTGGCCCAAACTCTTCTCAGATGTCAATGCTAAGGTACGAGCTTGCAACCCTTGCCAATTTTTTGTAAGAAAACATAAACTCCCAGCGATGCCATTGGTCCCAGTCAAGACAGAAGCTCTTTTTCAGCAATGGGGACTAGATTTCATAGGTGAAATTAATCCTCATTCTAGTGCTCAACACAGATGGATCATGACCGCTACAGACTACTTCACCAAATGGGTGGAAGCTATCTCAACAAGAAAGGCTATTGATTCGGTGGTTATAGATTTCTTAGAAGAAAATATTTTGTCTAGGTTTGGCTGTCCCAGAAAGATAGTCACAGACAATGCACAGGCTTTTAAGTCTATGGCTATAGTCAGCTTCTGTCAAAAATATAATATTGTGCTTGGCCACTCCACAGCATACTACCCTCAGGGAAATGGTCTAGCAAAATCTTCAAACAAGAGATTAATCAGTATAATCAAAAAAGTGCTAAACAAAAATAAAAAGTCTTGGCATGTGCATTTGAAATATGCTCTGTGGGCAAATCGGATAGGCACGAAAAATTCTATCGGCACTTCTCCCTTCCAAATGGTATATGGAACAAATGTAGTGTTGCCTATAAACCTAGCACTTCCTGTAATGAAACTATGGCAAGACGAGAAGGAAGAACCAAATCCTCTCACAAGAAGGATAAACCAACTGATTGAAGTTCAACAACACAGGGGGGTAGTGGATGAAAGGTTGCAGAAGTACCAGGATGACATGAAGGTGTTATTCGATCATAAAGCCAAAGACATAAATTTTCTCCCTGGGGATTTGGTTTTGAGATGGGACGCTCGGAAGGAGGATTCGGGAAAAAATGGTAAATTCGATCACATTTGGTACAGACCATTTAAGGTAGCATCTCCTGAAGGAAAAAATTCATTTCTGCTTGAAAATTTGGATGGTAAAATCCTGAACGCCCCTGTCAACGGGCATTTTTTAAAACATTATATGGAATAATTGATTTCCAGAATTTCCACTGTATATACCGTTTTGTTTTTTATTTTCATAATTTTCTTTAGAAAGTCTATTTTCATTCTGTAAATAAATAAAAATAAAATAAAATTAGTTAAGTTTTTTATACTCTAAAAAAAAAAAAACCTGATACTTTTTATATTGTCCTTTCACAGTATTCTGGCTGACAACCTGACAAGAAAAAGCAGCAAACAAATAGCCTGAAAGCAGAAGATAAATTTGCCAAAAATAGGTGATAGATAGAATTTTCTGTTATTTTAAAAAGAAGAATTATAATGGGAAGGCAAAGTTATGAGTTCCAACAAATTCCATTTTATGAAAACAAAAATTTTGTTTCAAAAAATGCATTTCTTATCCTGTAAGTTGATAGGTAAATAAAAAGTGTTTTCAATACCTAAGCCTTAAGGGTTTCACCTAAAACAAGATTAGAGGTAATCGAAGTAAAAATATTTAAGAGAAGAGTCCAAAGGGTAAGGTTTAATTTATAACCTCTGTTTTCTGACTTACAGATTGTTCGACGTCCCCTTTTTATACCCTCAGTTCTGAATCATTTGCTTTTTCGAGTTTCCCATAGAGGTAGGAGAGATTACATCTTAAATTTTGAAATCGAAAAATATTTCTAAATCAGTAAGACCAGTCCTCATATTTCTTATTCTTCGACTAAACATGGTTATGCTTAGGCCGATTCTGACTCTCCTAGGTTTCTTAACAGTTTGTCTGAGGATTTAAACTTGCTCAAAAGAAAACCCCTGAAATTAATCTTCCCCTTTTTTCTCTGCGGACTAAGGTGTTTTGAAAGTTGAGAAAAGGTTGGTCTAGAGTAATCAAAACAGGTTGACAAACCTCTATTGCAAATTTTTACACAGATACCACCCCTGGTATATTAAGTATCACTGATTGCCCCCACTTCGTATTCATAAGCTAAATATAAGACATATGGTGAAAGGAAATTCATATTTGATTGCCCCCATCTAGTCCAAAAGACGATGAAAGGAAATTCATTTAAATGATTTCCCTCGTCTAATATAAAGGAACATATAACTTCACAGGGGTACTGAACAAGCCCACTGGCAGTGAAGCAATATCTGAGTGTAAATATATAATTAGCACTTGAAGTGGTGAAAGGAAATTCAGTAAAAAAGGGACAGATAACTTCACCGGGGTACTGAACAGGCCCACTAGCAGTGAAGCAATATCTAAGGTATCTGTAAGGTTGTCATACTTATCTACCACTCTACTCTAGTTACCAGTTTTTTTGAAACCGGATCTACATCCCAAGTCTAGATAGAGCTCCCCATTTAAAAATATAAGTTTTATTTTGATTGATGCAAGCCGAAAGTCACAAATCTATTGAGTTTCCTAAGATTGCTTTGATCATCTTAATACTAACTTAATTTCAGACGAGAAGGAGAAGATTATGAAGGAGACTACAACTGAGTTTAAAAACAAATAAGAACTTTGCAAAGATTTTCAGAAGTTAAAATGAAATCTCTTTTTTCCTCTTTTTCCTCTTCCTTAGCAGTTTCAGCAATGATAAACCCTTGACACCATTAACCCAATGAAGGCACTAAGTCTACATGTTCTCCTCGTCCCACAAGGAGACGAGGTCCCCAGTTGGAGCCTATGTTGAAACAGTTCTTAAATTTTATTTTATTTTTTATCCCTAAGGCCTAAATTTTCCTTTTTCGGGTTTCGGCTTTTCACAAAACATGAGTTTCATTATCAATCCCAAACACACGACACCTTTTTCTCAAAGAATTTAATTATTTCGATAATAAAAGGAAAAAAATCTTAAAAGAATTATAAGAATCCCGATGCCTTTTCTATGAAATTATTTTAATCATGATAAGTTTTAAAACTAACGGATTTAAGGTTAAGCTTAAAGAATTTTCGGGATTCGGGGTTTGCTGAAAACATATTTTTTCGATACAAATCGAATCATGAAATCTCGATCCCCAATTTCCCGAAACGTTGAAGTCTTAGTTAAAACACAAATTAATTAATTCTCTAATGTGAAAGATTAAGGGTTAAGATAATCATGTCACAATTTCGAGATTCACGGTTCAGTGATAACACATCTCTTGTCATCATGATCCCTGAAATCTCGAAAACGCTTAATCTCAATTAATTACTTCTCTAAAACGTTTTAAGTCTTAATTAACACGTCGCGATTTCACGATTTCGGAGATCGGATTTCATTGATGACATATTTCTCGACAACATGATCTCCGAAATCCCGAAAAACAAAGTTTTCAGTCTTAATCTATGATTAGCACTAATTAACCTTTTTCCAAAACAGGATTAATGATAATCATTCTTTTTAAGTTTTCGTTCATGTTTCGCTTTCCAATTAAGTAAAGTGTCCAGAGTTTTCTTTAAAAATCCAAAGGCGCCAAAATACGAACATTAAATGTGTATCTCAGAAATATATCTTCTGCATTAAATGCCTTGAATTCTTGTCAGTTGTGTCAATCCCGTCACTTTTAAATGTATTCAAAGTGAGCATTTAAATGTCTGTGTTTTCATTTTATCAAGCACAAGAAACACTTAGTTGAGCTCATTCATTCATTTTCCGTGATAGGTTTTCAATTTAACATAAAGTCATGGCACCGAAAAAGGCACCGAAGAAGAGTGAAGATACACAGGAAGGAGATATCATCTCCGACACCACACCACACACTATAGAATCCATTAAATCTTGGACTCAAATCTCTAAATTTCTGGAATATGATCTCAAGAATGCTCATCCTGATTCTGAGAATCATTGTCGAGACATAGCTGAATCAGAGCTTCATAAGATCGTTGCGCGCCCGCGACTCATGGCATACAATGATATGATCAGTTGGGCCCTGGAAAAGGTCGATATCCCGATGAGGAGCATCTTAAACGATCAAGGATTTATCATCGGCTCATTTAGGCCAGAACACATACAAGTAATGTATAAACTCTCGCTAAATCCTAAACATACTTTTAATTCCAAATTTTTAGTAGAGTTTCAGAGGAAAGAATGCATTGAGGCAGACCGGACATATCCTGATATGATTAGAGAATTGTCGAGGTGTCCATCAAATTTTAGAGCTGATACCCATGGGATTTATGCTACAACATCCTTGAATGAATACATGGTATATGTAGCCATTATGCTATGTAGACTTTTCGGGAGAAAAGATCCCTGCCATTTTCATGTAGATTGGGTGCCCTTTTTAGAAGAAGCTTCAAAAGGGTATGCTTTTAACTGGAATAAGATTTTGTCAGATAACCTAACACGAGAAATCTCAAACTACAAAGCAACAAAATCAAAGGGACAACCAGTAGCCTTTTACATGTCAGCATACATTATGGATGCAATCTGTTATGTGACTCATTTTCCCTTAATGAATTGGAGTTGGAACATTTCCTGTCCAAAACCCATTCATAAATATCACTCTGCCCTTTGGGAAGAAAATTCTAAGGATGCATTTTATAAATTTTTTCATTTTATTATAATTCCGATGCATAAAATATTTTTTGGATGCGAACCCCCTCGCATTTCTGATGCAATCACAGAAAATCTTAAAGCAATTGCTGACTGGTTTATTGAGGAGAATTTTTCCTACATTAGGGTTTACGGTTGTTCCATTTCCCCTCATGCACTCCCTAAATTCCTAACGGACAGATTAGTGTGCAGGGAGGTAGCCCATCAGATAGTAAAGGGCGACGTTGGATTAGAACTAAAAGCAGCTCAGAAGAAGTCATGGCCAACTTTCCCTGTACATATTGGGATTTTTTTTTTATTAAATCTAGGCCATTCTAAGGTAGAGGCTGAATCATTAGAAGAAGTGAAATTAGTAGATATTGAGCACAGAAAGTATGAACCCTACCAAGTAATAAGAAGGCATCTTATGCATTGTAATCTAAAATCCTATGAGCATGAAACATCTATCTATGATGATGTATTCAAGGATGTTAAATCCTATGAAGAAGTATTGAATAGAGTATAGGCCATGCCACCTGACTCACAGACCGGATTCGCGTCATTCCAAGGCCATAGGCAAAGTTGCCTACCCAAGAGTTTGCAGGGTGAAGTTTTGACCCCACCTCCAGAGCAGGAAGGGCCTCCCCCAGGGTTTGAAACAAATACACAGGACAAAGCAAATACCAAAGGCAAGATGAAGGATACTGAGATACCTTCCCAAATATAGAGGGTTCCCAGACAAAAGAATCGGAGATAGGGAAGGGAAAAGAGCTGGAAACACCCCCAGAAATCCCTAAGGATGTTCCAGAAAAGACAGGAGGAACAACATCAACAGATCTCGGTAGTCCCATCACTTCCTTAACCCCATTGCAGTCAACTTATGGAACCTCCCACGAAGGAGATCTGTATGTTAGTGATCTAGAGACAATTTCAAGGGATGAGATCCCTCCATCAGATTATTTTTTCAGTAAAAAGAGAAGAGCAATCTTGAAACAGGAAATCCATCCAAGAGGAGAGGGGATGATTAAAAAACATAGGGTCATTATAGATGGAAAGAAGCTTAAAGATGGAGAATTTTCTATAGAGTTAGAAGGTACGATGGGAGAAATAACATCGGCAAATATATATTTTGTTGGCAGTTTAAAAACCATGCTCGAACAAAAAGACCAAACAATAACTCAGCTACAAGACAAATTGAAAGAAACTAAGAGAAATATCAGTTGGGGAATACAAAAGGGTCTAGAACAAGTTAGACTAAAAGGTATTCAAGAAATTCAAAAAATGAAAATAGGCTTAGAAGAGGCAAAACAAATAATACAAGTCACACAGGCACAGGTCCAAAAGCAGGAAGAAGAAAATAAACAGTTACAAGATAAAATTAGTTCTATTACTAATCAAGTAGTAGAACTTCAAATTTTCAGGGCACATGCATTGGGAATACATTTGAAAATAGAAGAAGAACAACATAAAGTGTTTTTAAATCTGGAAGTAGTCCAGAATTACTTTCAAGAAACAAATAAATCCTTGGAGAATGTTCTCCAGAAGGAAAGGGAAGCAAAAGCGGCCAGAACGACTTTCCAAAAGGCAGTTGCCCTCTCAACAAAGGAAGAAGTCAGAAGGATTAAGAAATTATCCATTTCAGAACAGGTTAAAGGAGACGTAATACTTAAAGTGTGGGAAGCAGACCTGGCTGAATATAAAAGAATAATCAGAGATGTCAATGATGATTGCCAGGGAATTTTTGATCTCTTAGAAAGGACTTCATTGAATATCGGAAAAAATGAATGTTCTGGATTATTAGGTGAGATTAATATTGTCAAGCACCAGCGAAGGTTCAAAGAAGAGCTGGAGGAAATGAAGATAGAGATCTCAAAAATTAAAGTAATCGATATCACAGAAATCGACAAATGGATGGTGACACCAAACTTAAAGTTGCAAACTATTAAGTTCACGGGGAAGATGATAGAAGATCGTTTGCCTAAATTACAGAAAAGATTCTTCATGTTTGAAGCAAAAGAGATACCAGACGCTCCCAGAGTTTTTGTGAAATTTTTGGGAAAGTGTGTTCACTGTCTTGAGGCGGAGAAAGGAAGTTCATCAACACAAACGTAAACGCATTTTTTTTGAATATTTTCATCATTAGAAATTAGAAAAGAAATGTAACGGTTGACATTATTCATATATGTAACTGTAATCTTAGGAAGTTGGTTAATCACCAACGAGAAAATATTTGATGAAGATGTATAAATATATTTTCAAAATACTGAGAAAAGGATTTTGATTTTTTGGAGAGAGCCGATTGTATTAACAGTTTTCCAATCCATCATAATATATGATACAGACGAGATTTTGAATCCTGCCAATTTGTAGCTATGTGTTCTTTAACCCTATTTACTATACTTTATTATGTTTTTCTTTCAATGTTTTTCTAATGAATAATCAATTTAAAGTTATCTGTAAACATCTTTTATAGTTTAGATTGATTCAGATATCAAATTATTTACAGCTTTTCCTTTGAAAGTGCTATCAGTGATTTTAAGATCTGTGAATCATTTGAACCTTAATACTTAACATTTCATTAGAAATCTCGTTTTCCTTCTTTATTTCTTGTTACAATATGAGATTCTTTCTTGATCAAAGCCTCATATTTTTCAGTAGTATTTCTTTGTTATTTTATAATTCTCAAATTGTTGCAAATTCAGGAAACGGCCTCGAATGTATTTATGTTAGTGTTTTGAATTTCAAAACTATTTTTCCTATTCTCATCTCTTAAAAGATTGAAGTGACAGTTGATTAAATTCTTTCACAATTAAATAAAATCTTATTCTCCATGACTGTCCTAAATAGCAGACAACCCAACATTGAACCTAGCCTTCAAGATCAAACCAGTATTGCTTTGAACCTATTTAATACCATTCTACAAACAACAACTAACTAGGTCGAATTAGAACGTTCATGGGATGCTATTGAGAGAGATATTAGCATCCAAGAACAACAGGAAGCTAGACAGAGACAGTTGAGAAACTAATTCTGCTTCACCCTTCCTTTTCAATTCTTATCCTTAACTTGTTTTTTTTTATCTTTATGGATGCCTTGACGGTATACTTTACAGCCTTAAAGTATAAACTCAGGAACAACACAACCAAAGGTCACTGCCCTGGCGTGGTAACCAGATAATGGCAATGCCATACTGTTAGGTACCCATGAACCTAATAGGCTGTCTCGTGATGAGACCTCCTATCCTCTTTGCTAGGTCTTGTTTATTATTTTTCAGGTCCCTCTTGTTTCTTGCTGAGAGGCTTTTTATTGCCTTCTTGAGGATCCCTGGGTGAGGCATCTCGAGGTTTTATTTCTAGGCTTTTATCTTTTACCAACTTCTTTTACCTTCTGGGCCTTTAGCCCCTTCTTCCCACAATATAAGGTGCAACCCTACAAATAGGTTAATCCAATGCGTGAATAAGGGGAATGGGATAAATGAGTGGGAGATAATATGAAAAAGTGGTAGTATGATGGTAGTGGATGTTGTAGGAAAATCTGCCTGCGGACAAGTAGATCGAACTCTAAGGTTTGACCTTAACCCTAGACAGAAAAGTGCTTATCATGGACACTGAATTTCTTTCGAATCTATCTAATCCTAATTCATGAGAAGGAAGAGTAACAGAAGTACCTTTTAACCGACGTTTGTCCCTGCACGCTCCGAGTTGCGCTCCAA
>JASDQU010751265.1:13593-37990 GCA_032191745.1 Picea mariana | reverse complement strand
TTGGAGTTCTCTTTCGGTCGGCGTAACTTTTCTGTCTATTCTGAGCGACCTTCAGATTCTGTTTTATCTGAATCACTTGTTGTTCCATTTCTTTCAGCATGTCAGGTCCAATAGTAATTCTGTTTACGGGATTACTCCAACTGACTGGAGTGTTGCATGATCTACCATAGAGGACTTTGAAAGGACTCATCTTCAGGGATTCTTGGTAGCCATTGTTGTAAGCGAATTCCACCAGTGGTAGGTAATCTTCCCACTTCTTGGGTTGATGCATTACATGCATTCTTAGCATGTCTTCCAATATTTGGTTCACTCCTTCCGTTTTTCCATCGGTTTGAGGATGATAGGATATGCTAAACAGTAATTTGGTCTCCAGACCAACCATCAAGGATTTCCAAAAGTTGGAAGTAAATTTTGTGTCTTTGTCAGACACGATCTCTTTAGGCATACCATGTAGTCTGAATATATCCTTCATGAATATGTTGGTGATATCTATTGCCTTGCAAGTTGATTTGACGGGGATAAAATGGGCGGACTTGCTCCATTTATCCACCACCACCATGATGGCGTCATTTTGCCTGGTCGAGGTTGGTAATCCGGTGATGAAATCCATGGAAATGGTTTCCCATTTACATTCCGGGATTGGTAGAGGTTGTAATAATCCTGCTGGGTGTCGGTGTTCTACTTTAACTTGTTGGCATTCTAGACACTTAACTAAATATTTAGCTATGTATTTCTTTAACCTAGGCCAATAGAATTGTTTCCTAGTAGTCGTGATCATCTTCTGATATCTCAGGTGACCAGTATATGGTCTTAAATGTAGTTCATCCATTATGAACCTCTTCAAGTCGTCACAATCTGGAATATACAATCTGTTTTTGTAAGTTAGCAAACCTCCATCTATCATCTGGTAACCTTCATACTTTATCCCTGTGGGTTCTTGCTCTAGGTACGAGGTCACGGTCTGGAAGAATTTTTCTTGTGCATTTCTGACTCTTTCTTTGACATTCATCTCGCAGGTGCTCACCGCTGCCAAGTGAATTGTTTTCATACTTCTGCTAAGGGCATCGGCCACCTTATTTTATTTTCCTTTAACATGTTTGATTTCAAAATCAAACTCACTAAGGAGGGCCATCCACCTAGCTTGTCTGGCATTGAGATTGGGTTGGTCAAACAGATATCGCAATCCACAGTAGTTTGTCCTGAGTACGAATTTCCTTCCTAGGAGGTAATGCCTCCACATTTTCAAGGCATGCACTATGGCAGCCAACTCTAGATCATGGGTCACATAGTTGGCTTTGTGCTCATTCAATTTTTGGGATTCATAGCAAACTACACTTCCCTCTTGCATAAGGACTCCTCTGAGCCCTTCCTTGCAGGCATTTGTGCACACTAGGAAGTCAGCTTCAGGATCGGCGATCTTCAACACAGGTGCGTGGGTCAATAGATGTTTTAGGGACTGAAACCTTTCTTCTCATTTTGGGGTCCAAAGGAATTTAACTCCCTTCTTCTTGAGGGCAGTGATTGGACAGCCAATCTTGAAGAATCCTTTTATAAATCTCCTATAGTATCCTGCTAAGCCCATAAAGGATCTAATATCTGAAACGTCATTTGGGGTAGGCCATTCCATGATAGACCTAATCTTGTCAGGGTCTACTGTTACTCCCTCTTCAGATATGACATGGCCCAAGTAATGTATTTTCTTCTGGAAAAAGTCACACTTGATCAATTTGGCATAGAGCTGATGTTCTCTTAGCAATTGAAGCACAAGTATAAGACGTTCCTCATGTTCCTCTCTATTCTTGGAGTAAATTAATATATCGTGAATAAAAACCAGTATAAATTTGTCTAGAAATTTGGTAGTACCACAAACTCATAGTGACCATATATCGTCCTGAAGGCATTTTTTTGGATGTCTTCACCCTTGATTCGGACTTGATGGTATTCAGATCTCAAGTCAACATTTGAGAAGATGGAAGCACCTCCCAATTGATCGAACAGGTCATCGATCCTGGGTAAGGGGTACTTGTTCTTTATGGTTACCTTATTGAGTTGTCTATAATCTATGCATAGTCGGAGGGTACCATCTTTCTTCTTCACAAATAGAACTGGTGCTCCCCATGGGGACACGCTGGGTCGGATATAGCCTTTGTCCATCATTTCCTTTAGTTGTAGTTTAAGCTCAACTAGCTTGGGTGTGCTCATTCTATAGGGTGTCCTAGACACTGGCACCGCTCCTAGTGCAAGTTTTATCAAGAAGTCAATATCCCTTCTCAGAGGTAAACCCGGTACCTCTTCCAAAAATACATCTCTATATTCTCTTAGTGTGGGGTGATCTTCGAGGCTGGGTTTGTCATCTTCAATTGATTCCAACACATGTATCACATATAGTGGACACCCCTTTCTACAATACTTTCTCATTTGAAGAGTTGATATTCATCTCACCGAGACAGGTTTTTGGATCCCTTGAAGGGTTATCCTTCTTCCTTCTTCACCTACACATTCTAAGGTTTTATGGTAATAGTCCAGTCTGTCTTTATATCTAGCTAGCCAATCCATACCAATCAACAGATCATACGATCCTAGGGGCGAGACTACATGGATTGCCTAAGAGCATAGTTTCATACAGGGACACCAAATTTGTAGGACACTTTTGGAGGACTCTATGGAAAAGGTTGCGGACAATCTTGTCCTTTAGTTCAGCATATCACCCTTAGACAGATGGACAGACTGAAGTAGTAAACAGGAGTCTCAAAAAATTGTTGAGAAGTTTAGTCATTGAGCAAGGTCGACAATGAGATCAAATTCTGGCACAAGAAGAATTTGCATTCAACAATTCAGTGAACAGGAGCATAGGAAAAAGTCCATTTGAAATTGTGTATGGTATACAGTCAAGAGGGATTACAGAGTCGAGAGATATGAATCAAGATGAGTTCACAAGTGTTGGAGCAGAGGATTTTACAGCAGAAATGCAGAAACTCCATGACAGAGTCAGAGAACAGCTAAAGGACAGTAGCAAGAAATACAAGAGAAGAGTTGATCAAAAGAGGAGAGAAGTTCAATTTGAAGTTTGGGATGAATTTTTAGCTCATTTGAGAAAAGAAATATTTCCAAGGGGAATGTATAACAAATTGAATATGAAAAATATAGGACCATGTAGGATTCTCAGAAAATTCATAGCCAATGCTTATGAAATTGAGTTGCCAGACAATGTTGGGATATCACCGATATTCAATGTTGCAGACCTGTATCCTTACAGGAGTGACGAAGAGGGAGAATCAGATGATCAGAAATAAATTCAGTGGGAAGAACAATAACCCACAGTAGAAAAACCTTAGATGGGGAAAATCATTGAACAGAGGGATGGAAAGAATACCAGAAGGAAGACATATCCTGAATACTTAGTGAAGTGGAAAGATCATCGAATGGAATATGCAAGTTGGGTCACAGAACCTGATATTTTGAAGCATGGAAAAACAGTGCAGGAGATCATGGACAGTATTTCGTGAAAAATTTTAACCACGGGAGTATGATGCAAGAGCATCGCCTTCAAAGACAAAACGCATGCATGGAGGCAAACGGATGACATCTCAGCAATGCCAGAATTTCAAATCAAACATTAAATTCAGAATTTAAGTCAGTTGTTGGGGTATTTTGTAAACATCAATTTTAAATTATAACTTGTTTGTAAAGTCTTACGGACTATAAGAGATTGAAGATATGGAGTGTTGACTCTATCTGGAAATAAATCTTATTTATTGTAATAGGACAAAGTAGGTAAAAACTTTGATTGGATAGGACAGGTTGCAGACAGGATGAGAGAGCCCGTATAGCCAGTCCTTAGATAGTTTTTTCTCATTGTTGTATTGTAACAGATAGCCAAGAAAGACATAATAGAAAGAAGAAGAAAAATATCAGTAGGATGGAGTAGAGTAGAAGAAATACTATGTAACTTTTGTTTTCATGAAGGAATATAACAAACAGAAATTTTACCAAATCCTTGGACTATGTTCATTTCATGTGTGATTGAATGAATGTTATTCTGTGTGTATGATTATTTCAATTCGTTCATGTATGATTTTTTGAGAGATTGATTGTATGAGTTCGTGACGAAACTGGATGAGTTTCAATTGTTTCTATTCTGATACTTGTATGCAAGGTGTGCATCTCAAACGCAAGGAATGCGTTGATTGACTCTCGGATCAACTCAGAGAAGTTCAGAGAGAGAATCAGAGAAACTCAGACCAGGTGAAAGGTGTGCAAAGCATCAAAAGGCCAACAAGCTTCAAATAACTAGTGCAAAGGAACGCCAGGTGGGTGAGAAGCATTTTCTTTTCAAGAAAATCCTTCAAAATAAGTTATTTGAAATCCTGAGAATGCAAGGTGTGCATGGGAGATCAAAATATTTTTAAGGACAGAAGCTTAGAAGAGATATCACTTTCACAAGTGTTGACGAGATCCCAGAGTCGGATTTGTAGAAGGGACAAAGGTTCGAGACCTTTGAAAACTGATAAATCTTCTAGGCGGGAAGATATAAGAAGCTCAAGAGGAAGAATGATCGTGATCGTTGGACCATAGTGAAAAGAGACCAACAGTCGTCAGATCAAAGGAAGGTAGAGTTCAGAGTGTTGAACCACCTGAAACCCAAAAAGTTGAAAAATTGAGAGCCATCGATCTATAAGTTGATCAAGGATGATATGTGTCGATAGGTTCGGAGATCCAGAGGAAGGTATAGTTCGAAGTGTTAAATCGCCCAAAACCCGAAAAGCCGAAAAGCCAAGAAGCGTTGATCTGTGAAGAGACACTTGGCAATAGATCTCAAGCTTCGGGGGCAAAGCTGAAGTGGGTTTTCAGTTTGAGAATTGAAATCGCCGAAGTGTGAAGACCTGAAGTCCCCAAGTAAGATCTGGACCATGAGATCTAAGGGGGGACGTGGAATGAATCCGTGTACTCCAGGTAAAGTCCCGAAGAAATCCTTGATCATCATATCACGAGGACATGCATCATTGGATCATAGATTTCAGATCAAAGCCACCGGGAGAAAGGAGTTGGAGATTTGGAAAATCCTGAAGTCTGAAACCCCGAGTAGATCTCGATTGTTGATCGAGAAGAGGGTCGTTGGACCGTTGATCCGAGTTGGGAAGTCAGATGCCTGAAGCAAAGGAAAGACCATTCATCGAGTTGTATAGGTGTCCACGGATCACCAATTTCGGAGGATTGACATACGAAAGGAGTTGGGCTTGAGATTTCAAATTGTGAAACCCGAAACTGTGAAAATATCACAGTCGTTGATCTAGGAGGGACATATCTAGTCCATAGAGTTGAAAGGTGTAGATTTTGAACCGTCAATTCAAACGTTATCGTAAATATCGAAAGATCAACGATCTTGTAGCATATCTGGGACAGAAGTTGCGAGGAGGTTAAGATATCAAGGGCAAACTGAGATCCAAACCGTGGTTTCGTCTAGAGGACACGTGGAAGCAGTAGGAGCATATTGAGTCCAAAAGTAGTTTGACTCCAAACCGCTTGTAGTCATGCCTGAAATCGTGTGTTCATTGCCAAGGTCACATCAAGAGGGGCTTATCAAACAAAAGGAGTTAACGCCTAGCACTCTGACCTTTCACAGCAAAGTGAAAGGGAAGGTCGCGGGTTCTATCGGACCTGCACCAAGAAGCCGAAAGGGCATGTGTCTTGATACAAAAGGAAACCAATAAGGTTTCAGAGAGTCATCAGACTCAAGAATCGAAGATCCAAGACCGGGAGGTCACACAACCCTATGAGGGAGTAGGGGGGCTGCATCACAGGACCTGGGGAAAAGCGAGCCCCGATGGGGGTTCAGGGGCGAAGCCCTCGAAGGAAAAATTGCATTGTAAATGTGTATTGTAATTTCATAGTAAATTTGGACCATTCATTATAAGGTCATAGATCTGATGGTAGAAGTTATGTTAGGGTGTTTTTCCCTAGAAGGAAACCCTCCTTTATGAGAGAATTGTATTGCAATCGTGTATCATTGTGACTATTGTATTCTGAGAAAGGAGACCATGAGAGAAAGAAGATGTATTTACAGTGGGTGTGTTGTAGGTTGTATCCCTTCATTTTGTTGGATAATAAAAGGAAGGACCTGACAATTTCTCTGGTGGACGTAGCCCACACTGGGTGAACCATGTATATCTGTGTCTCTATTGTATTGTGTATATTTTGTGTTTTATTTCTGCATTTGTTTTATTTTATTTCTTTGCGATCTTGTTTTTCTAACAAGTATTACAAGTATTAAGGGAGCATTATTTGTATGCCAAATTGAGCAACTGTTCATTCTATCAGAAGCAAATTCATTATTTGGGACATATCATTTAAGAGGAAGGGATAGCAGTGGATCCTGAGAAGATAGAGGCCATTAGAGGATGGTCAGTGCCAAAGAATGTGACATAGGTCAGATCATTCATGAGCCTTGCAGGCTACTATAGGATATTTGTTGAAGGATTCTCAAAGATTGCACACCCAATCACTTCCTTGCAAAAGAAGGGTGTCAAGTTTCATTGTTCATTGGATTATGAAAAGAGTTTCCAACACTTGAAGCATTTATTAACAAGTGCTCCAATACTAAGAATTTTTTATCCAAATGAATACTACATTGTATGCACTGATGCATGTAAAAAAGGGCTTGGTGGATTCCTTAGTCAGAATGGGTATGTGGTATGTTATGAATAAAGGAAGTTGAAGGAGCATGAAAGGCACTATGATACTCATGATTTGGAGTTGGCAGCCATAGTGCATGCCTTGAAGATGTGGAGGTGCTACCTCATTGGGAAAATATTCAAGTTGAGGAAAGACCATAGTGGACTGAAATATTTATGTATACAACCAACTCTAAATGCCAGGAAAAGCAGGTGGTTAGAATTCCTCAATGAATATGACTTTAAAGCATATCAAAGGGAAAGAGAAAAAGGTGGTTGATGCACTTAGCAGAAGGGTGCATGAGTTGCATGCCACAACCATTAGCATGCACCAATCATATTTGAAAGACAAAATCTTAGAGGCTGCAAAATCAGATTTGCAATACATGAAAATAATAAAAAAAATTACAACAAGGTATTTTGCAGCAGAAAATTGAAGACTATAAGCTAGAAAGTGATGAAATTCTCATGTACAGGGGTAGAATTTATGTACCCAAATTCCCAGGAATTGAAAAATATGATATTGAGAGAAATGCATAATGTACCTTATGTTGGACACCTAGGTTATCAGAAAACTATTGCAGTTGTCAAGAGCCAATATTATTGGCCATGCATGAAGAAAGAAATTGTTGATTTTGTTGCCAAATGTTTAGAGTGTCAAAAGATCAAGGTTGAGAATAGACACCTAGTTGGTTTGCTACAACCATTGCCCATTACTGAGTGGAAATGGGAAGTTGTAACAATGGATTTCATCACCAAACTTCCCAGAACAAACAAGAAACATGATTATATCATGGTAGTGGTGGATAAGTGATCCAAATGGATATTGGTGGCCACCCACCTTTTCCAACTGGCTCAAAAAAAAAATTGTCAATTTTGGTAATTTACTATTTTTAGCAGTTTTCACTTTCGGAGCCGTTTTGAGCCCCTAAACGATGTTTTTTGGGAAAACAGGTTTGCAATATGTAAGTTCCTTTTATATTGTGCCTAAAATTAATATCCTCAATGATACCTTTCCAATGGGCTATCATACGCCTAAAACGAAGATCATATGCAAAAGTTACGACCCCAGGAAGTTGATGTACTAACTTACCCAAATGGGGCCCACGTGACTTTTGGCGCTTCATCTCCTAGGGTTAGGTTTTGGATGTCTAGGGTTATTAAGATTCATTCTTATTGTAAAAATTCATTCATAGCCTCATTGTAATGATCTTCTTGTGAATGATCGTAGCCGTCACATCTCTTCTCAAAGATAAGTCACCACCATTCCAGCAAGCTTGTTTCCGCTGCATTTTACAGTTTTCGGCTTATTTCGTTATTGAATAAAAAACCAATTTTACTGTATCTCTATTATTTTGTGTTAAACACTTGTTAATAACCTGTATTCATTTCGTTCTGCTCAAAAAATCTGGATCAATGCTATCAAAGGGGTCTACTCCTTGTCGTCTTAATGCATGTCCCCAACGAGGTCGCAATACAAAGAGTTGGGTCTCGAGCTTGCTTCTCTTGAGAACAAAAGCTATCGCACGCCCAAGCAACCTCTCGTGGCAAGAGAAAAGAAATATGACAGGATAGGAGATCCTTTCAAACTGTTGATTGAGGAATCCCTCATGCAACAGAGGAATGATATGATGGATAGTTTCGCGCAAATCCTTCGTCGGTTACCAACAAGCAACGCATCTTCTTCGAACGAAGGTGTTATCACTCTAGGAAACTCTCCTAGGCTGTAAGTCAGAGATGCCTGGTAACTCAATCTTTTTGGAAACTATTTTCTTAATAATTGATGTGGTTTTTTGGATCAAGATGAATATCTAGGGGCTGGACTGTGTCCTTAAGACTGTCTAGTAATATCAAATATCACAAGGCCTTCTAAGAATGCAATCAGACAAGGGTTGATCAAATAGAACAGAAGATAGTTGTTGAACCAGATTATACTCATATAAAACAATAAGCACAATGGGTTTAAAAACTAAGGAAATAACTTATGATTCTTAACTTAATCAATCAATTAGTGAGATGACAGTCACGTGTAGATTGAATAAGTATCAATAAAGAAATCATTCACTCATAAGATATCATAGAACAGAAAAGAAAGGTCTGAAAACACAGATGAAGGAAGCTTGCAATGTTTCATATATTAAGAATGAGTCTCATTTACAGTAGCAGCATATAGAACCCAAAATCGAACCCCCGGTTCATATTCTACCCTTAGCTTTATAGCTTTACCAAGCAGTTCTGAGATCCTGAAAACATGGATCAAATAAGCTAAAAATAGTAAATCAAAATCTACTTGCAAAAGATGTGGGATGATTCCCAAAAGTGACGTCAATCCCAGATTTTCTGGTCCTCCTCTCTTCTTGAGTGTTGGTGTAGTGCAAGATAGCCTCCCAAGGCTGACTGATGACTCTTCCAAAAGATAGAATTCGAATTTGCTGAGCTGAGAAAAAATTCCTATATTTTTGCCTTTGAAAAAAATGCCAAATGTATTTGAACAACCTGATTCTGATCTTATTCCTTACAAATAGAATTCAAATCTGACTTGATAATTCATCATTTATCCATTAGAAGCAGTTTCAAACCATTCGGATTCAAAAAATCCTGATCTGGGCAAAAATTCGAGTGTTCTGGTCATTACAGGCTTTCGGTGGTTAAGAGGGGCGAAATTTCAGCCTCTTAACCACTGAAAGCTGTAACTTTCAAAAACGGATCTGTCGCAAATAAATTTGCATGAAAATCGTGATGGCTTGGATTTTGCTTCGAATTGGATGACAAATGGCACAATAATCAGTAACTGAACTAGAATTACACTTGGCAATCTTTAGAAATCATGGGATTATGGTTTATGAGTATGCGATTTCATGAGGAAATCACAGGATCATGGCAAAACGGTGACTTCGTAAATTGCAGAAACAGAGGACATCTCAGGCTTTGATGTACATCCAACATTTGATATAGGAGACTCCATCTTTTTTACAAGATATTCTGACAGATTGCAGATTACATATTGAAGAGCTTGAATATCAGGATCCCCTAAATTGTCTGAATATACTGAACTGCTGGCAAGCAATGTCGCTGATATGTATCCTCGCAGGACGTCTTTCTAGAATTCTCTCTTTCTCATCCATTTTCATCATTTCCTGATCTAAAGAAAGTAGCCAATTGTATAAATTATCGCTATCATTGAGAAGATCCCACTGACGACGAGCATAGGCAAAAGAGAAATTATTCTTGCGGCTAGGACACTCAACTTTTGCGGGGTGGCCAGATTCATTGCCCACACATACTGAAAGATATTAACTGGATCATCTTGTATAAAGATACTCCTCTTACCAATGATTCCTCTGGAAAAGTAGTTTGGTAAGCTCAAAAAAGAACCTCCGCAAAAGACCTTGCTCCCGTAATAGACTGGACATGATTTTCTGCATAAACTGGCATTCTCTCACTCTTCTGGACATTTTTCATCAGTGTATCCATAATCATATCCATATTCCATTAATCGGCTGGAACATTCTCAAGAAGCCACAACCACATTTCAAAGAGTGACATATTAACTAAGAAATCAAAACCCAATCCTCCTTGGCTAATGGGCTCATATAGTCTAGGATAATTTGTTGCATCTCCAGCAATTGTTATTATCGATGGATTAAGTTGATGCAACATCTTTTTTGCCAAAATCAGGTATATACGGGCATCTCTGTCGACATATTGGTTGCAATATTCTTCTAAATCACCACTTCAAATTAGAAAGTAGAAATCTTATGACTTCATAATCCCCATATTTGAAGATCCTCGTACCCAATATTTATGATGCCCTCTCTTCCCACGATGAAAATAGCAGTCATTTACACTATCAAATGATGCCAAACCAACCATCTCATCCTGGGCAGCATATGAATGTACAATATCCAGAAAGACTAGCAACCCTAAGCCATGTGCAGTGTCAACTAGATGTTTAAAATCCTCAGTATTGCTAAATCGACTGCTGACTATAAACATACTTGTAACCTTATAATCAACACTTGCATAGTCAAGATGCTCTTGCACTCCAATAAACTTTATTGCATTGTATCCAGAACTTTTGATATGGGAAGCACCTTTTGTGAAAATTCGAAAAATGAACAGATTTTGGGTTCTGAACCACTTATTCCAACATGGCACTCATAAATGCGTAGACCTGATGGTACTTTTGGACACTTATTTTTCCACTGATAAACATTTTCAAGAGGTGGATTCCAGTAAATTTCACTTGCTTGTTTTCCGCCTGGATCAGACAAGACATATGTAGCCAAGTTGGAACACGTTCAAGCGGACCTTCTGGAATTTTGAAGAAAACCTCCTCATGCACATATGGTGATGAATAATAATGACCAAAATCACTAGTGACAGGCGGGTAATATGAGCTTGAAGGAGCTTCACTCGCAAGGTACCACTATTGACTATCAGATGAAAGAGGATTATGATATCAATCATCACTGTAGTCAGAAGTATTTACATGAGAAGATGAAACAGAATGTTCATGTATGTAAGGAATGTAATAACCAGAAGGATCATAGTAATATTCATTTGGACCCATTGAACCATACTGCTCAGAACTACTTTCTAGATATGTATATGGCAAGGCAGAGGTACGAAGCTCTGAATAGTTGAGAGTTGCATGGGATATGGCATACAAGAAGACCCTCTAACATACCTTAAAAAATTTGGAAATATAGCAATGTTATTTTGGGAGATAACAAGAGGTATCGCCCCCTTCAAGGTATAAATAAAATTCGATATTCCTATATTTGAAGGTCAGATAGATGCAAATGTCATAGACAAGTGGTTGAATCTACTAGAAGGGTGTTTTTATATCCATAACTTTTCGAATAGAGAAAAGATTGTTTTTGTGCTCCTCAAAGTTGTTCCCCATGTCAAAGATTGGTGGGAAACTTTCTGTGAGCAAAAGGAAACAGAGGAACCCTCATTATTTATAGTCACGGCCACCTGGGAATCCTTCAGGAATGATATTAAGGAAAAATACTACCCTGTCAAAAGTTATGACAACCTATATACCAAATGGACCACACTGCGGCAAGAAAGAGACCAAGCAGTGCCATATTTCACAAATATCTTCCATACCTTGCGCACCAAGATGGGTATCAAAGATTCGTAGTGACATCTAGTGCTCAATTATCATGGTGCTTTGCATAGATACATCTAGACCGAAATGGAATTTATGGAGATCTCATCCTTGGGCGCGGCCTATCGATATGCCATCAAAATCCAGCAGAAGCTCAAACAAAAGACACGGGAATTTGGGACTGGGAACCCCTCAAAAAAAAAGCCAGGAAAGGGTGGCCCCAACCCATAGAACAAAGGACAGATCAAATATGGACAGTATCAAGACAACCATTCCAAGCCATAAGAAAAGAAGGACACTGGAAAGACAAAGAAAGATACCAGGAAGTGGTGTGACTTCCATAAGAGCCCTTGGCGTAACACTGCTGACTGCCGCTCAAAGCAATCGCTACTGGCCGAAGTGAAAGCCTCTGAATCAGATGCGAATTCTGACTATGATCCAGAACCAAAAAGGGGAAGATGAATCATTGACGCAGAACCCAGTACCACCGTTGCTACCACCAAGCTCCAACCTAGTGAACCAGATGAGCCAGAAGAATGAGAGCGCCTCTTCCATTCATAGATGTGGGTAAAAGGCACCCCACTGCACTTCATCGTTCATAGCGGTAGCCAAAAGAACCTCATCTCATCAGAGATATTCAAGCGGCTGGCCCTACCGACAACGCGCCACACCCACAACCCTACACCATTGGATGGCTCTACCAAGGAAGCGATCTTCACGTCAGCCAATAGTGTCGATTGTCGTACGGCATCAATCCCTTTAAAGACGAGGTATTGTGTGATGTTTCTCTTCTCGAAGTTTGTGATGTTCTTTTGGGCCAACCTTATTTATGGAAACGTCATGTTGTATATGAGTCTAGGCCTTGTAGTATTATTATTACTTTGAACAGAAAATTGTACAGGATACCTGAGGCAATCCCACCTAGTGATATTTCCTTGATCTCTGCAAAGCAATGCAAGAAGGTCATCTCTCAGATGGGGAAGTTTGTCTTCTTCGTGATTCGCTCTCAGAATAATCGAAAGATCACAGCCACATCCAGGGTCTCTGCGACCAACCTCTCCACACAGCAGAATCAAGTAGATAAGGTCATGGAAGAATACTCGGATATCTTCTCCTCACCTAGAGGCGTACCTCTGCACTTCCAGGTCAAGCACCCCATCAATCTGACCCCTAGCGCACCTCTACCCAATGGACCAGTCTATCATCACTCTATGTTAAAGAATGAGGAGATCAAGCGATAGATCCAAGAACTGCTCCACAAGGGGCACATTTGTCCCAGCTCATCACCTTGTAGGAGCCCAATCATGCCGGTACAAAAGAAAGATGGAACCTAGTGACTCTGCATTGATTACCGGGCTCTGAATAAAATCACAGTCAGAAACTGGTACCCGATTCCCCAAATCGACGACCTCCCCGATCAACTCATGGGGGCCAAATAATTCAGTAATATTGATCTGAAGTCTGGCTACCACCAGATCCTGATAGAACATATAGATGTATGGAAGACCGCCTTCAAGCCAAAGGAAGGCCTTTTTGAATGGTTGGTCATGCCCTTTGGTTTGAAAAATGCTCCAGCCACTTTCATGAAGATGATGGAAGATATCATGCAACCATTCACCAACACTTTTGTAGTGGTGTATCTGGATGACATTCTCATTTACAGCAAGACTTGGGCCAAACACTTGCATCATATTCAGCAGGTTCTGCACACCTTGTGACAGCACAAGCTATACACTAACTTGGAAAAATGCTCCTTCGGCATGGATAGGGTCCATTACCTAGGCTACATCATTGATCAGCATGGCGTACATGTGGATCCAGCCAAGATCCAAGTCATCCGTGACTAGTCAGCCCCAACTACACTCACTGAGCTTCGGAGCTTCTTGGGCCTTGCCAATTTCTACCGCAGGTTCGTGTTGGGATTCTCCCATATTGCATGGGCCCTTAGGCAAATAAACAGGGTGGTGGCAAGGCAAAATTTGTGTGGATCCGGTCCCAACAACAAGCATTCGATGATTTGAAGCAGCGCTTGTGCTCATCCCCGGTACTTTCACTACCAGACCTACAACATCCCTTTGATATCGAGACAGATGCTTCAGACTATGATGTGGGCATCGTTCTCACTCAGCACGACCACCTTGTGGCCTATCATAGTGAGACACTACTAGATGTTGTTCGTAAGTACCCTACTTATGACAAAAAAATGTACTCCATTATGCAAGCTTGCCGCCAGTGAACACATTACATTCTTGGGAAGGAGACAGTCATCCACACTGATCATAAGCCACTGCAGTTCATGCAGACATAGGGAAAATTGTAGAATGACTGCCATCAAAATTGGTCCACATAATTGTTGCAATTCCACCTCAACATCAAGTATAAAATAGGAAGCACCAATCACGTCACTGATTGCCTCAGCAGACCACCAGTCACGACACTCACCATGGTTCTAGAATCTTGCGGCCATAAGACCTTTGGATGGCCCCAACTCTGTGAGACAGACCTAGACTTTGCCACCACCTACCAAATGTTGGGTGCAAACGCAGTTGTCGATAATTTCCATATTCAGGATGGGTTGTTGTGTCGTTTGGGCCATATCTATGTTCCATCAAGCGAGCGAGCGAAGCTAATCTGGGAAGTCCACTACAATCAGGTGGCAGGACACTTTGGCATCGAAAATACAGTGGCGATGCTACAGAAACATTTCTACTGGCCGAAACTTCGACAGGAGGTTAGCAAGTATATCAGGTCCTACGATGCCTGTGCTATTGCCAAACTGACCACTAAGAAACAGGACCTGTACACCCCTCTTCCTACTTCTGATAGGCCATGGGAATCCATCTCAATGGACTACATGTTAGGCATCCCATCCACCAAGCATGGAAATGATTGTTTTTTTTTGGTTGTTAATCACTTTTCTAAGATGGTGATTCTGGTTGCCTAGAAGAAGAGAATCACAA
The DNA here is from genome assembly GCA_032191745.1 of Picea mariana. Lineage (NCBI taxonomy): Eukaryota > Viridiplantae > Streptophyta > Pinopsida > Pinales > Pinaceae > Picea > Picea mariana. The sequence continues at coordinate 23,240 of JASDQU010751265.1, read as the reverse complement.
CAAAGGCCACTGCCAAGCTCTTCTTTGAACGAGTCTGGGTACATTTTTGAATCCTAAAAACTATTGTCTCAGATCGGGATAGTGATTTCTCAGCACATTCTGGTCGAGCCTCTAGTCACTGTTGGACACCAAGCTCACCAAAGCCACGGCCTTCCACCCTCAGACAAATGACCAAACCAAGGTTGTAAATCGAATGATTGTGCATATCCTTCACATGTATAATTCGAAGCACCCTCGCACATGGGAAGAGATCCTTCCCTATGTCCATCATAGTTACAACCAAGCCCTGCATATCTCAACCGGCCACAGCCCCTTTCAGGTGGGATTTTTATTCCAACCATTGGGTCCCATAGATGTTGCACTTCCCCTTGCGGTCACCTCGATCGAGTCATCTCCTGCTCCAACTGAAGCTGACAAAGCCACCCGGTTCATTGAGCAGATCCAACACGTCATCCAACAAGTTCAGGATATCCTACAGAAGTCCAATGACAAGTACAAATAGCGCCATGATCAACATCAGGTGCCACATAAGTTTTAGGTGGGCAACAAAGTTTGGTTGCACTTGCAGAAAGAATTCCTTACAGGACCCCATTGGAAGCTTTGCCCACTCTATTATGGTCCATACACTATCATCAAGGTCATGGGGGATAATGCTTTTGAGCTCAACATTCCTCCTTTCCTTGGCCTTCACCCAGTGTTCAACGTGGATCTCCTTTGCCTTTATTTCCCACCATTACTGGACACCTCATAAGTAGTAGAACAGGTGACACCAACAGAGCTCAACCTCGACTGCATACAACAAGCATCCAATGATCATATTGTGGACACACAGATCAAGGGCACTCAATCACAAAGGATCCAGCTTTATCGAGTCGTCAAAACAAGGCAACTCCTGCATCAAGGCAAGTGGCTCACCCAGGGCCAAATTTAGCAGAAATTTCCTCATCTAATGGGGGACCTCAACACAATGGAGACCATTTTTTCCTAAGGAGGTAGGATTTATCCATATGGATATCGGTGGCCACCCACCTTGTCCAACTGGATCAAAAACAATTTCTGGCAATTTTGGTAATTTACTATTTTTAGCAATTTTCACTTCCAGAGCCATTTTGAGGCCCTAAACGATTTTATTTGGGAAAATAGGTTTTCAATATGTAAGTTTCTTTGATATTGTTCCTAAAATGAATTTCCTCGGCGATACCTTTCCAACGGGCTATCATACGCCTAAAACGGAGATCGTATGAAAAAGTTACGACCCTGGGAAGTTGATGTACTAACTTACCCAAACTGGGCCCACATGACTTTTGGTGCTTCATCTCCTAGGGTTAGGTTTTTGGATGTATAGGGTTTTTTAGATTTATGCTTATTGTAAAAAGGCCTTCAGAGCCTCATTGTAATGATCTTCTTGCGAATGAGTGTAGTTGTCACATCTCTTCTCAGAGATAAGCTGCCACCATTCTAGCAAGCTTGTTTCCGCTGCATTTTATAGTTTTTAGCTTATTTCGTTATTGAATAGAAAACCAGTTTTACTATGTCTCTGTTATTTTGTGTTAAGCACATGTTAATAATTTGTATTCATTTCATTCTGCTCACAAAATCTAGATCAATAAGCTTACTAAAGTTTCACATTTTATTCCAGTAAATCTCACTCACAAGGAAGCCAACATTGTTGATATTTATATGAGAGAAACTTCTTAACTATATGGTATACCCAAGACAATTTTGTTTGACAGAGATCCAAAATTTACATCAAATTTTTTGAAAGGATTATTCAAGGGATTTGGAACAAATTTGAATTTTAGCACAACTTATCATCGAGAGTTAGATGGGAAAACAAAGAGGGTGAATCAAGTGATTGAGGATATGTTAAGGATGTATGTGATGGATAAACCATCAAAATGGGAAGACTACCTACACTTGGTAGAGTTTGGTTAAAAAAATGGGTACCAAGCATCTCTAAATATGATCCCATTTGAGGCACTTTATGGCAGAAGGTGCAACACACTGGTAATTTGGGACAACCCAAAAGATAGAGCAGTGGTTGGGCCAAAATTACTCAAGGAAATGGAAGAGAAAATGATGAAAATAAAATAGAATTTAAAGGTTTCCCAATATAGGAAGAAAAGATATGATGATAATGGCATAAATCACAGGGAGATTAAAGTTGGTGACCATGTATTATTGAAAGTAAAGGCTAACATAATTTCCCTGAAGTTGGGAAATTGTTCAAAGTTGGCAGCTCGTTATTGTGGGCCATTTGAAATCCTAGAGAGGATTGGGCCTGTAGCATACATGCTTTCCTTGCCTGCATCAATGTCTATTCATAATGTGTTCCATGTATCATTGGTCAAAAAGTATATACATAATGCTAATCATGTCATTGATTGGAATGTGATTCAGGTGGAGAAAGAAGGCGCCTTTCAAGTGCATCCAGTGTGCATATTGGACCGGAAGATCAAGCAGCTCTGGAATCGAGCCATAGAGATAGTAAAGGTCTAATGGAGTTGGTACAGTCCTGAATATGCAACTTCGCAACACAAGGATGTTATGCGGGCATAATACCCGCATCTTTTTGAATATTTTTGAAATTTTGGTTGTATATGTGTATATACTACACTAAGGACAGTGCATAAATAAGGGGGAGGGGAATGTGATACCCCTAGGTCAAACCCCAACTATAAATGTAAATATAAATGTACATATGTATATAAGCTAGTGAGTTGTTTGTACGACGTCTTAGAATTAGTTTTGTAAGCACCTTCCATAATATAGTGTGCATATGTGTTGCGCACTAAAAGAAGAAGTGTGCACATCCTAGGATACCACGCGCAACAACTTGAGTGTGCGATCTTGAGGCCAGAGAGATTTTGTTTATATGTTCACATTCTTTAGGCTTGTGAGCCTAGATACAAAAAGAACGATATGTTTGTATTATAAATTTAAATGTAAATATTAATGAAAAACACATCACTGCGACAGTCCAACCATGTAAAAGAGTATGGGAAGTTAAAATCCACTCGATAGGGAAAGGGGGATAAAAGTTAAGGATAAGGGACTAAGATATGGAGCTTAAACCAAAAAGGAATATTATATTAATATTCCTTAAAGTATAAAGTATGGATAATTATTTTATCCTAAGTTCTAAGGATGGGGACAAGTGGGCCAAGGTAGTTCTCAACATGACAAGTGTCAAGCTGGGAACATGCATACATATTGTTTGGACTTAATTCATTTTCCATCATTCCATCCTCATTCATTCACTCTTCCATTTGTCCTCCTTACCTTCCTGATAATTTCACTATACATGTACCTAGTTAGTTTAGGAGTTAGACTGAAGAAGCGGGTTGTCATGCCCGTGGGGATATTGAAGAGGCGGGTTGTCAAGCCCGTGAGAAATTCTCTCTAGGTGAGAAAATTGTTGGTAATTGATTTCCTGAAGGTTTCAAATTGCATCTATAGAGCTATGAGACTTCCTGTCCGACCTGTTGTTGAAGCCCTGGAAAGGAAGTGGGGCAGCTGAGGGATTGTTGAGTAGAGAAGGGGCACACTTCTTGGAGTGGGACAAGCATGTGGGGAATGAGGGACTATAGGTTGTTAGTTCGAGTTGGCACCTATGACTGAGTTTTCCTATTGTCTAAGATACATAAACCATGTTAGGAATTCCTTTACCCAGGTGGAGTTTAGACCTATCTCGGGGGTGACCCACTGCTGAGAGTTTTGAGCAGTGTGGTCTAAGGTTGGGAGGAACGTGGAAGGTATGCACGTAGTTGGTGATATTTTTATCAAGATAAGTGTCAATTGTGTGTAAAATTATGTGCTATGTTATTATTTATGCGTTTATTTTATGGGTTTTTCCTGTGTGTGTTACATGTGTATTTTTATTATTATTTTGTATGAATTTGTGTATTTGCAGAGTATTTGTATGTTTTAATTTGGTATCAATGTTTGAATTTTTGGTTGGCATATTCCAATTGGTTGTTGGGGATGCTACAATTAAGATAGAATATGATGAATAAAAGGATTAGAGGTGTAGCTCTAAAAAAGTTGTTGGTTTTCTTGGTTTGTGTTTCCAGGGTAAAATCTCTTTGTAATGTGTGTGTGTGTCATCGTATCATTTTTGTCTTTTATTAAAAATATTTTTTCAGTAATCAATTATACAAGGTTAAAATACACTTTTGGTATCATAGTTGTTATTGAATTTAGGGGGACGACTTTGTGGCTAAGAGTTTGGCTCGGGTCTGTGATCAACCTTGTTATAGTGGGAGATCTGCAGTATCGATTCTTCAGGTGAGAATAAATGGTGAGCAATTCATAAATAAAGATCGAGAAATTTAATTGGAAACGTTTTGAGTTGTGGAAGTTCAATATGGAAAATGTGTTAGTGGGAAAAGATCAGTGAATTGTTGTGGATCCAGGTACTGCACCTATAGGAACATCAACAAAAGATTGGTAAAATTTGGATCTGAAGGCGAAGAGAACAATCTAATTGTGTCTCTCAGATTCATTATTACTGAATGTGTTAGTGGAAGCTACAACCAAGGCTTTATGGAATAATTTAGTGGATTTGTATAAGTCTAAGTCCCTTGTAAACAAATTGTTCATGTGGAAGAAGTTGTAGAACTTGAGGATGAAAGATGGAGACTCAGTGATAGAGCATATGAATGCATTCAATACAATGGTAATTCAACTATTATCTTTTGATATTAATATGTATGATGGAGGTAAGTGTATCATTTTATTTTTTTCTTTACCAAACTCATGGGAGGTCTGGTTGTGGCCTTAGGTAGTAATACAACTACTTTATGTTTCGATGATGGGGTCTCATCCTTATTTTCTAAGGAGATGAGATGAAAAAACATGGAAGGACAGAGCACAAATGCCTTATTTTCCATAGGAATCTCCCAGGTAAGAAATAGATCTAAGTCCTCAAGTGGGAGAACTAAATAAAAGGGAAGATCTAAATCTCCCAAAAAAATTGTAAAGGTATGCTGGAGATGTGGAAAAGAAGGGCACTATAAGAAATAATGTAGATACAAAAGTGTTGAGAGAGGGAAGGGACCTAAATATGCTCCTTCTATAGAAGCACAAACCTACATGGAAGAAGGAGGGGATGTGTACTTGTATTCTTCAAGAACACATGCAGATCATGAGGCATGGTTGATTGACTCGGGTGCATCCTTTCATATGAATCCTCACAAGGAGTGGTTTTGAGAATCTGAAAGGTATGATGGAGGTGATGAATCGACAACAAAAATCATAGGACAAGTAAAATTCAAGTTAATTATCATGGATGGAAGGATTAGAAAAATCCCTGGTGTTATGCACATCCCAGGGTTGGCCAGAAATTTGATTTATGTAAGAAACATGGATGATGCAGGGGTAAAAACAATGTTTGAGAAAGAAACCTGCAGGATGGTCCAAGAGAAAATGGTGTTGTTGAAGGGAGTTCAGGTTGGAACCTTGTATAAGCTACTAGGAATCACTATTAGTGACGGGTGCAACAATTTCATTGTTTCTGAGGTTGGCGTTGAAGAAGAAAAAACTCTTATAGTCTCTAGAGAAAATACTATGTTATGGCATCAAATACTTGGACATATCGGAGAGAAGGGCCTTCGAGTATTACACAATAAATATATGGTTGACGATATGTCTAAATGCTCTCTGGATTTTGATTTATGTGAACATTTTGTATATGGGAAGAAGACTTGGGTAAGATTCCCCTCTGGTGCAATGAAGGTAGAGGGAATTTAATAGTTGGTTCACAATGATGTGTTTGGACCTGTGTCAGTTCCATCACTAGAAAAATATGTGTAGTATGTCTCATTTATAGATGACTTCTAGAGGAATACATGGATTTATTTCCTCAGAAAGAAATATGAATTCTTTAAAAAAATCAAAGAGTTTAAGGCTCTTGTGGAGAATCACGCAGAGAAGAGAATTAAGGTGTTGAGGGTGGATAATGGTGGAGAATTATATGAAAATGAATTTGAATAATTATGCAAGAAGTGTGGAATAGAAAGGTAGAATATTACTCCATATATACTTTGGAAGAATGGATTTTTAGAAACGATGAATATGACATTGATGGAAAAAGCAAGGTGAATTCTCAGTAGTGTCAGGTTAGGAAAGGAATTCCGAGTAGAGGTAGTGGGTATTACATGTTACATGCTCAATTGATCACCCTCATCAACACTGGATGAAAAGACTCCACATGAGGTATGGAATGGTAAGAAACGATCTCTCACACATCTCAAGGTATTTGAATTTGATGCCTATGTTTACATTCCAAAGGAAAATAGGAGTAAGATAGATAAAAAAGATGAAAAGTGTATCTTTATTGGGTATAAATATGGTCTGAAAGGTTATAAGATTTAGAACCCAGAAAATAATAAGGTAGTGTATAGTCAAGATGTGGTATTTACAGAAATAAAAGTTGTTTTCAAACAGGAATTCCTACCAAGGAAGGAAGAACTAGAGAAAATAGAGTTTGATTTGAAAGATAATGGATCAGACTCTACAAAATAATGGGAACTAGAAGAAGAAGATCATCATACTCCAGTGTTGAGGAGATTGGTTTGGGAAAGAAGGAAACCATAAAGGTATACTCTACCTGATTTTCGTTCAAATTTTTCTTTGTTTATTACTAAATATGATCCCAAAACTGCTAGGGAGGCAATGGATTCATAGGATGGAAAACTATGGGAAAAGGCCATGATGGAAGAAATGGAAACATTGGACAAGAATGAGGCCTGGGATTTAGTGGAGTTTCCAACTGGAATAAATCCCATTTTTAGCAAATGGGTGTTTAAGAAGAAGATAAATGCAGAAGGAAAAGTGGAGAAATATAAAGCTTGGTTAGTAGTCAAAGTTTATTCCCAGGTAGAGGGAATTGAATTTGGTGATATTTTTTCTTCTTAACTTCAATTAGATTTATTTTATCTGTTGTTGTTTAGTTTGATTTTGAAGTAGAATAGATGGATGTGAATACATAATTCCTACATGGGGATATGGAAGAAGAAATATACATTAAGCAACAAGAAGGATTTGTAGTGAAGGGAAAAAAAGACTTGGTATGCAGGATAAAAAAAAAGTCCATGTATGGGTTAAATCAATCACCAAGGATGTGGCATCAAAAATTTGATGGGATTCACAAGGAGACAATTTGATCATTGTGTGTATCACAAATTAATTGGTGATCGTCTTATTTATTTGGTCTTGTATGTGGATGATATGTTGCAGATAGGAAATGACAAGGAGATCATTCAGGATGTGAAAACTCAGTTGTCCTCTAAATTTGACATGAAGGATATTAGTGCTCCAAATTTTATTTTGGGCATGGAAATTAAAAGAGATCGGGAAAATAGGAAACTTTGGTTAAATCAGACGAAATATGTCGAGACAATATTGTATAGGTTTAATATGCAAGAATGTAAACCGGTCAAAGTTCTTATTCCTGTAGGTGTAAAGTTATTTATGAATCAATGTCCCGAGACATAGGAACAGGAAGAGGACATGTCTTATGTTTTGTATGTTAGTGCGGTTGGAAGTTTTATGTGCGTAATGGTATGTAATGGAATAGACATTGCACATGTAGTGGGATTTTTGAGCAGGTATATGTCAAAAATAGGGAAGGAGCATTGGAAAACAGTAAAGATGCTTTTCAGTTATTTGCATGACACTCTTAGTTATAGATTGTGCTACCAAGGAATACTAGGATTGGACGGAGTGTTGGACATGCATGGTTTTTTTTATGCATACTAGGTTGGAGATATGAATATAAAAATATCTACAAGTGGGTATGTGGTTAACCTGTTTGTAGCAGAAATCAATTGGATGAGAAAAAGACAGGTTGTAGTGGCACTATCTACTACAAAATTTGAATATGTGGATGTCACTTGTGCAAGCAAGGCAATAGTACAATTACATAGATTTTTTTCAGGTATTTGGTTGGTACAACAAGTTGTAAGGATAGATTGTGAAAGTCAGAGTACAATATTCCTAGCGAAGAACCTGGATTATTATTCAAAGACAAAGCATGTTGATTTTCAGTATCACTTTGTGAGAGACATGGTTGAAGACAAGAAGGTGTTGTTAATGAAGATGGACACTTTGGATAATGTTTCAAATTCATTAAAAAAATATGTGAGCATTGATAATTCTTGTTGGTGTAGAGGATATATGGGAATTTATGCCCTGGATTGTTGATTATGTAATCATGTAACCCCCTATATGCAAATAAAACAACAAGTAGGAGAAAAAGGTGTCCCCTTGAATAATATAACACATACCCAACAATCTCTAAAGGTCTACTAAGAGTAGAAATTATTGAAGGACCTCTTTCCGTTGGAAAAAATAATAATTCTCATATTTTTCCTCTTTATCACAAATTATGGATCACCAAAAATGAATCTTCCAATAAAAATTTATTCCAATTGTAAGTTATGTACCTTTAAAACACTAATTTGGAGACTTTCTAGATGGTTTATATTTATCTTGATATATCTCTGAAATTTAAACCCTTGTGAGTCTGAAATTTTGTCCTATAGTACTTTGATATGATTTCTTAAACTCCCGAAAACTTCACAGTCTGCACCTTCACTAATAAAAATTTATATCAGGAGTACCAAAATCACTTGTTTAAGACTAATTTCGGGATTAGTAAAAAAATCCAAAATTTCACAACATATAGACCATAAACTATAATGAGTCAGAATATGAAAAAATTTCCACAGGTTATTCACTATGTCTCAACACTATCCTGAAAATTTCAAAGTATGAAACTTCACCAAAAACGTTTTATAGTGAAAATAAACAAAATGACTCGTTTCATACTAATTTCAAGACTAATCAAAAACCCTAACTTCCACAAACTATATCTCAAAAATTATAACAAAAAAGAACTTGAAATTTTTACCACTTTTTGTTCACTATCTTTCATTAGTATCCTGAAAATTTTGTGTTTTGAAACATCCCAGAAAAAAGTTATAGCGAAAATTACAAGATGACTCGCTTGAGAAAGAAAAACCCTAGGATCAATGCTCTGATACCAAATGTTATATACCAACGCCTTGATAATGATAAAAAATCAATGAATAACAGTCCACTTTGAGGGGGAAACCTCCGTTTGCAATATATTCAATGTACAAAGACCATATGAGATGATCCTAAGAATAGGTATCCTTGGTATATATATAGGAGACAAAGGGTACAATTATAATGAAAGGGTACAATGAAGGGTTCTATCTTACATACAAATATAACACTAGAAATGTAATAATTCAATATCTATGGATTAATAAGGGGTTGTATACTTAACATGGGGCTTTTTCTAGGGATTAACAAATACATTCTCTAATCAATTGATAAATCTTTGACAAAGAGGTCAAATTACAAAACACATCTAGCAATTCCAAGAACTAATTCTTGAGGTAAAGAACATATTAAAGAATAATTTTTTGGATCTCTTAATGGTCACTTTAAATGAGAGAATCCAACATGAGGTGCCTCTCTTGGAACCTGAATCCCTAGAGCATGATTTTAGTATGGAAAGGAAAGTTGAAAGTAAAAATATGACTACTAGAAGAGTGGTCACTAACAACTATAGAGAGAACCATGTTTCCTCTCCTAAACTAACAAGGTTGACACCT
>JASDQU010751265.1:0-12084 GCA_032191745.1 Picea mariana | reverse complement strand
TACTAAGAGTAGAAATTATTGAAGGACCTCTTTCCGTTGGAAAAAATAATAATTCTCATATTTTTCCTCTTTATCACAAATTATGGATCACCAAAAATGAATCTTCCAATAAAAATTTATTCCAATTGTAAGTTATGTACCTTTAAAACACTAATTTGGAGACTTTCTAGATGGTTTATATTTATCTTGATATATCTCTGAAATTTAAACCCTTGTGAGTCTGAAATTTTGTCCTATAGTACTTTGATATGATTTCTTAAACTCCCGAAAACTTCACAGTCTGCACCTTCACTAATAAAAATTTATATCAGGAGTACCAAAATCACTTGTTTAAGACTAATTTCGGGATTAGTAAAAAAATCCAAAATTTCACAACATATAGACCATAAACTATAATGAGTCAGAATATGAAAAAATTTCCACAGGTTATTCACTATGTCTCAACACTATCCTGAAAATTTCAAAGTATGAAACTTCACCAAAAACGTTTTATAGTGAAAATAAACAAAATGACTCGTTTCATACTAATTTCAAGACTAATCAAAAACCCTAACTTCCACAAACTATATCTCAAAAATTATAACAAAAAAGAACTTGAAATTTTTACCACTTTTTGTTCACTATCTTTCATTAGTATCCTGAAAATTTTGTGTTTTGAAACATCCCAGAAAAAAGTTATAGCGAAAATTACAAGATGACTCGCTTGAGAAAGAAAAACCCTAGGATCAATGCTCTGATACCAAATGTTATATACCAACGCCTTGATAATGATAAAAAATCAATGAATAACAGTCCACTTTGAGGGGGAAACCTCCGTTTGCAATATATTCAATGTACAAAGACCATATGAGATGATCCTAAGAATAGGTATCCTTGGTATATATATAGGAGACAAAGGGTACAATTATAATGAAAGGGTACAATGAAGGGTTCTATCTTACATACAAATATAACACTAGAAATGTAATAATTCAATATCTATGGATTAATAAGGGGTTGTATACTTAACATGGGGCTTTTTCTAGGGATTAACAAATACATTCTCTAATCAATTGATAAATCTTTGACAAAGAGGTCAAATTACAAAACACATCTAGCAATTCCAAGAACTAATTCTTGAGGTAAAGAACATATTAAAGAATAATTTTTTGGATCTCTTAATGGTCACTTTAAATGAGAGAATCCAACATGAGGTGCCTCTCTTGGAACCTGAATCCCTAGAGCATGATTTTAGTATGGAAAGGAAAGTTGAAAGTAAAAATATGACTACTAGAAGAGTGGTCACTAACAACTATAGAGAGAACCATGTTTCCTCTCCTAAACTAACAAGGTTGACACCTCAACAAATGGATGAAATAAGAGAAAAGGAAATGTATTTTAGTTGTTATAGAAAGTACAGTAAAGTGCATAAATGCAATGAGAAGAAAGTATTCTACATAAATAGTGAAGAGGAAGAAGATCAAGAATTGGAACCGTCACAAGTTCTAGATCTAGAAGAGACTACTCCAACGATATGCATTGGCCAGCATCAGTACCCCACAAACCCTCAATATTGAAGGATATATCAAAAAGAAAAAGTTAGCAGCATTGATTGATTTTGGTAGTACCCATAACTTTATCAATTACAAATTAGAAAAAATTCTCAATTGCTTTGTATTTATAGCACCATAGGTTCAAGTAATGATTGTAGATGGAGGTATCGTAAATTGTTCATGGAATTTCCATAGTATTAAGCTGAATATGGTGGATTATTTATTAGATGGTCCCATGATTGCAATCCAAATGGGTGGTGTTGATGTTGTATCAGGGGTCCAAGGGTTACAATCATTGGGAATAGTGGCCCTTGATTTTCAAGATATTTTCATGAGGTTTTCCCTAGAAGGAAAGGAAATTGAGATTAGAGGTATCCAAGGGAAACCCTCTAAAGTGATAAGCTCTAACAACATGACAAAATTACTCAAAAAAGGGAACTATGGTGTAATTGCACAATTGTTGCCAGTAGTTGTTCAAACATATATATCCTCTACTCCAGTGGAACTCCAAGAATTTATCAACAATCATTCCAAGGTATTGGGAGAGATTCCTAAGGTTCTTCCACATGCTCAATATAATGTTCATGTTATTCATTTGCAACCAGGAAGTGTACATCTAGTATTCCATGTTTATTTCTTAAAGAAGATAATCAGTGACAAGATCCCAATCCAAACTATTTTACCAGAGATTAATGGAGAAGGGAAATCATACTAGAACCAAAAATAATCCTTGAAAAATGATTAAGCAGCTACAAAATCGAGAAATTACTAAGAACCTCGTCAAATGGAAGAACCTACTAGTGGAAGAGGCAACATGGAAAGATGATTTCTTCATGAAGACACACCTGTGGTTAGTCAAAGTGTTGAGGAAAACATGTGTTTGAAGGAGAGGAGCACGTTAAGCCCTATAAAAATCCCCATGTTAAGCATAATACCCCTCATTAATCCCTAGATATTGAATTATTAATTTTCTAGTGTTATATGAGTAGGAAGGCTAGAACATTTCATTGTACCCTTTCATTATAATTGTACCCTTTGTATCCTATATGTATACCAAGGATACCTAGTATTAGGATCATCTTATCTTGTCATGTACATTGAATATATCGTAAAAGGAGGTTTCCACCTCGAAGTGGATTGTTATTCATTGAATTTTTATCATTATCAAGGTGTTAGTTCATAATATAATCTAGGAGGTTTTCCAAGCCATATTAGGCTCAGGAGGATCCCCAAACACCATGATGCAGGAGCATCGCCAGCAAGCAAACGTGGAGGTACAACTCAACACCATAATGTTCCTTTTGAATTATTTTGGAATCTTAAACGTTGGCGTTTCCTGTCAATCTTTTTGGAACTGATTCAAAAACTGAAGAAGATCAACCGCTTGGGAGCTAAATGATCACAAGTGATCTGAGAGTTTCACTCCTAGACTTTAATGTAACGGAGATTAAGTAGCAGTTTTTTTCTCTTGAGTAGACGAGTAGTCAGACGGAACCCTAGGAGCCCTCTAGGAAAAATAGAGGTTTTGTATGCCCGAATGGGGCTGCTAAAAATTAGTAGGAGATTGTTGAGATTTAGTTGTTGTTGAATTTTTAGTTCTTGTTTTATCATAATTGTATCCATTTACATTTGAATGAATATAACAGAGAAAAATTGATCCAAATGCATGGTGTCACTATTTTTTACAATTCCTTGTTATTTTGTTTTCATGAATGAATAAGTCATGTGGTTGAGTATATGAAACTGTGAAGTGTTTGAGTAAGTTTCAATTGTTTCTCTTTGTTGAGTTCATGCAAGTGTGCATACAGTCTGCAAGGAGTGCGTTGACAGAGTCTGCTTCGACTCATCATCTCAAAAGAGTTAGCAAAACTTCCATTTGCAATGAGTGCAAAGGGACTGCTACAAGGCATGCACAGTCACCTTCAAGAAGCTAAGTCTTGTGTAAGAGTCTGTTGTAAGGAGTGCATAGAACCAAAGTTCGACTAAGTATCAAAGTAACCCTCTAAGGAGTCGAACATTCCAAGAGATAAATCTCAGGAGAGATAGCAGGGAGAAATATTCAAAGGGAGTGAAGCTCTAAAGATTTCATGAATCATCGGTTAAGATCCATCCAGGAAGGAGCGGGATCGTTCCAGATCGTTGGATCTGGGAAAGGCAGACAAGTTTTAAGTCTTTGTGTGCATGTAGGAGCGAGAATTCACCGAAGCATCGAAAAGGCCAAGGACCATCCATCATCCAGAGGGACAGGTGGCGGAGGATCCCTAACTCCGGAGCGAAGTCACTTCGAAAGTTTTGTGGATAAGGAGAAAATGAAATCGCCAAAGAACCGAAGGCCAAAGTAGATCCAGGCCATCGGTTGTAGGAGATACGTGTCAACAGATCTAAGATTTCAGGAAATTTCACTTAAAAGGATTCCAAGCGTCGAGTTTGAAAAACTCTCGAAGTCCCGAAGGTCAAAGCAGATCGCAACCGTTCATTGTGGAGGACACGTGGCGAGAATCTGTCATCTTCGGGAGAAATCACTCTGGGAAGAACGAGTGCATAGGAGGTTGAAACCCCCAAAGCCAAAGAGCTGAAGTGGATAGCGATCGTCGGATCCAGAGGGACACGTGTCAACAGATTTTGTACATTGGATGGAAGTACCTCAGGTGGAAGCAAGTGCAGAGAGTTTGAAACTCCCAAAGCCCGAAGAGTCGAAGTTAACAATAGTTGTTAATATGCGAGAGATGCGTGTCAATGGATCATGAACTCCGGGTGAAAGCACTCTGAGAGGAAGCGAGTGTGGGGAAAGTTGAGGCTCACGAAGCGTGGAGTCCCGAAGTGGATCTTGATCGTCGATCTGAGAACGAAAAATCGACGGTGAGGAATTATTGCGAGGAGTGGAAGAAAATTTAGCAAGCGCGCTAGTTCGGTACCCACAGTTTGTTAGGACCATTGATCTTGTCGAGACAAAGGATCAACAAACACAATTTAAAGGAGGTTGGGAAATAACTTTGCCAATTGCAGGGACAGGGCTCTCCGATAAAGAGTGAGCATGTTGGCAACCCGCAATTTTTGTGACCTGTTGATCGACGGATAGTTCGGTAACGATCAAATCATGACCACGAAAACCCTAAGGGTGATAATGGGGCATGTCTTTTGGGTTTGAGACCAACAAGGTCCCGAGGAGCTGATCCAACTCGGGAATAAATAATGATCCTTGACCGGGAGGTCGAGCAGCCCCAAGGAGAGAAGGGGGGTCTGCATCAAGTGGTATCAGAGCCTGAAATTGTTTTCAGGTAGCGAAAAAGAGCTTGAAGTTATACTATGTGTGTGATAAACAGTCAACACAATGTCACCAAGGAGACGTGTGGAGCCACCTATAGCCAATTGTGTTGTAGAAAGGGAAATGAGAGAACTTAGTGCAATATTAGAGGCGATGGAAGCAACACAGAGGAGAGCACCTGCCTCTGGGGATGTCAGTGAGGTAGAAAGTGAAGAAATAGAAGTTGAAGAAGTTGCAGGGGAAAATGTTGCCGAGGAACACTTGCTGAGAGCGATTGTTAAATTGGGATCTAGAGAAAATATAGACACCCCAATGTGTGGAGGCAACTTGGATGCTGAAGAATTGTTGGATTGGATAAGATCCATGGACAAATATTTTGACTATGACGATGTCGATGAGGAGAAGAAGGTGAGACATGCTATCACCAGGATAAAAGGACATGCAGAACTGTGGTGGGATGAACTGCAGGCTTAGAGGAGAATCAAAGGCAAGCAGAAGATAAATAAATGGGATAGAATGGTAGCCAAGTTGAAGGCTAAATTCATACCAAAGGATTATCAGATAAATATGTTTAGGAAGTTGAAAAACCTGAGACAAAAGGGCATGACAGTGAAAGAGTACACAGAAGAGTTCTACAAGCTGAATATCAAGACTGGACAAAGAGAGAAATATGAAGAAAAGGTTGTGAGATATATAAATGGCTTGAGATATGAAATCCAGGATGTGATCAACATGATGTCAGTAAGGATAGTAGAGGATGCTTCTCAGATTGCACTGAAAGCAAAGGAGAAGTTGGCCAAAAAACAGATTCAACGAGGTGGAGGTAGAAGCCTGAACAAGGGCAAGGGATTTTCCCATGACAAGGCATAGAAAACCAAAGACGAGACAGAGAAACCACACAATCACTGAGAAAGAGGAGGAAGTTCCTGAGGGATAGAAAGTGGTGGAAAAAGATCTTCTAGAGGAAGAGGAAGAAGCAAAGGAGGAGAGGTAAGATGTTATGCATGAGGAAATATGAGACACGTGTCTTGGGAATGTCCCAAGAGAAAGAAAGAAGGAGGTGAAGCTCACATTTCAGAAGCTCAGAACCTAAATGTTGAGGCAAAGGGAGCAGAAGATGGAAGGTCTCTGATGTTGAGGAAGGTTCTCTTGAATCCAGAACCAGATTTTGAAAAAATGGTGTAGAGGAACAATTTATTCAGGAAAACTTGCAAGACTAAAGATAGAGTATGCAAGATGATAATTGATAGTGGGAGCACTGATAATCTAGTATCCACATATATGGTGGAGAAGTTGGAGCTGGAGACATCTACACACCCAAATCCATACAAGGTATCATGGTTGCAAAAAGGGCACCAGGTAATGGTAACTAAACAATCCCTTGTTTAATTTAAAATAGGTGGATATAGAGATGAGATTCTGTGTGATGTAATTCCCATGGATTTATGTCATGTCTTGTTGGGAATACCATGGAAGTTTGACATAAATGTCATTCATGATGGGAGAAAAAATACTTACACCTTGGAGAATAATGGTAGGACACACATGTTGTTGCCAATAGAGGAGAATAAAGTAAAAGAAGATGCCAGCACAAGCATACTTCTCATGAGTGGGAAGGAACTCCTGAGTGAGGTCAAGAAGGAACAGGAGATGCAGTTTGTTGTGGTGATGAAACCCAAAGTTGTCCTTACAAGTACTTCTATGGATGATTTTCCTGAAGAAATTCAGGAGCTACCGGAGAATTTTGCTGACATAGTAGTGGATGAGTTGCCTAACTCATTGCCACCCATCATAAGTATCAACCATCATATTGACTTGATACCAGGAGAAAGTCTACAAAACAAAGCAGCGTACAGACGGACACCCCAAGAGAATGAGGAGGTAAGGAGACAAGTCCAGGAATTATTAGACAAGGGTTTGGTCAGAGAAATCTTGAGCCCATGTGTAGTACCAACCGTGTTGAGTCCAAAGAAGGATGGAGGATGGAGAATGTCTACAAACTCAAGAACCATAAACAACATCACCATCAGGTACAGATTTCCTTTTCCTAGAATGGATGAATTAATGGATTGTTTAAGTGTAGAAAAAAAAATTTCGAAGATAGATTTGAAAAGTAGATATCACCAAATAAGGATGAGAGGAGGTGATGAGTGGAAGATAGCCTTTAAGACAAATGAAGGGTTGTATGAGTGGCTTGTTATGCCATTTGGATTAACAAATGCCCCAAGTACTTTTATGAGATTGATGAATGAAATACTGAAAGATTTCATTGGTAAGTTTGTGGTTGTATATCTGGATGATATACTGGTCTTTAGAAAGACTAAAGAGGAGCATTTGAGACATCTGACATTAGTGATGAGGAAACTACAAGAGGAGAAGTTGTTGATAAATCTGAAGAATTCCTCTTTTATGAAGACTTGGGTTTTGTGATCTCTTCAAATAAATTGAAGATGGATCTAGAGAAGGTGAAAGCAATCAAAGAATGGCCATCACCGAGGAGTATGTTTGAAGTAAGAAGCTTCCATGGATTAGCGAGTTTCTACAAGAAGTTCATTAGAGATTTCAGTGGAATTTGTGCACTGATGATGGATACTGTGAAGAAGAGGCACAAGTCTTTTAAATGGACAGAAGAAGTTGAGATTAGCTTCAATATATTGAAGGAGAAGATAATAGAACGACCAATTATGGTCTTGCCAAATTTCGGGAAGACATTTCAAGTGAGATGTGATGCAAGTGGAGTTGCAATTGGAGTAGTTTTGAACCAAGATAATAGACTTGTTGCATATTTCAGTGAGAAGCTAAATGATACTAAGAGAAATTACTCCACATATGAAAAAGAGTTTTATGCCATAATTCAAGCCTTGAAGAAATGGAGGCACTACCTTGTTCCAAAGGAATTTGTCTTGTATAGCGATAACCAGGCTTTACAATTCATAACCAGACAGGAAAAATTGAATCAGAGACATGCAAAGTGGATTGAGTTTATGCATAATTTTACTTTTTTCATAAAACATATTTCTAGAAATGTTAACAAAGTTGTTGATGCATTAAGCAGGAGATGTTTGATTCTGCAGGAGTTTCAGGTGAAGACCTTAGGGTTTGAACACCTTAAGGAAATGTGCAGTGATGATCCAAACTTCAAGGAAACATATGAAGCATGTGAAAATCCTATGTTGAGAGACACAAGCCAGTGGACAGAGTATATGGTTCAAGAGGGATTGTTGTTCAAGGGAAATCAGCTATGCATACCAAAATACTCAATGAGGGATAACCTTTTGAAGGAAAATCATAGTGGAGGATTGGCTGGACATTTCATCCATGATAAAACATTTGCACAGTTGAGCAGTTCATATTATTGGCCAGGTATGAGGACAGAAATGATAAAGTTTGTAAACATATGTAAAATCTGCCAACATGCAAAAGGTAAAAGATAGAACACTGGATTGTATTAGCCATTGCCAATACCAGAAAGGCCTTGGGGTGCAATAGGCATGAACACAAAAAGGATGTGATTCCATATTTGTGGTGGTGGATAGATTTTCAAAAATGACACACTTTGTCCCATGCCACAAGACTAGTGATGCAACACATGTTGCAAATCTATTTTTCAAGGAAGTTGTTCAACTTCATGGATTACCCAAAAGCATTGTCTCAGACAGAGACACAAAATTTGTTGGTCATTTCTAGAGAACATTGTGGAAGAAGTTGGGGACATATCTATCCTTCAGCTCATCTTATCACCCTCAGACAGATGGACAGACTGAGGTGATGAACAGAAGTTTGGGAAACTTATTGAGGAGTATGGTCGCTGAGCATCATAGTCAGTGGAATCAAATTCCACCACAAGCTGAATTTGCATACAATGACTCACCAAACAGGAGCACTGGAAATATCCCATTCCAAATATTGTATGGAATGCAGCCAAGAGGAGTATTTGAGTTAAGATACTTGGAACAGAGTGAGTTCAGAAGTGCTGGAGCGGAATATTTTGCAACAGAAATACAGAATCTCCATAGCCAGATCAGAGAGTAGTTAATAACTCTAGCCAAGAGTACAAGCACAGAGTTGATCAGCATCGTAGAGAGATTCAATTTGAAGTAGGAGATCAGGTTCTGGCACACCTCAAGGAATAAAGGTTCCCTAGGGGAACACATAACAAGTTGAATATGAAGAAGATAGGTCCATGTAATATATTAAGGAAGTTTGATGCAAATTCCTATGAGATTGAGTTGCCGGATGTTGTGGGCATATCACCCATATTCAACATATCATACATGTATCCTTATAGGGAAGATGAAGCAAGAGAAATAAAAGGTCAGAAAGAGATTCAGTGGGAAAATCAAATGCCTGTAGCATAAAAGCCACAGATGGAGAAGATCGTTGATCATAGGATTGGCAAGAAGACCAGGAGAAATACCTATTTTGAATATTTGGTCAAGTGGAAGGGACACCCTTTAGAAGATGCCAGTTGGGAAAATGAAGTTGATATCCAGAAGCATTGAAGGTCAGTGCAAGAGTTCATGGACAGGAGTCCATCAATTTTTGTCCAGGGGAGTATGATCCAGGAGCATCGCCAGCAAGCACATGTGGAGGGACAACTCAGCACCATAACGCGCCTTTTGAATTATTTTTCAATCTTAAACGCTGGTGTTTCCTGTCAATCTTTTTGGAACTGATTGAAAAACTGAAGAAGATCAACTGCTTGGGAGCTCAATGATCACAAGTGATATGGGAGTTTCATTCCTAGACTTTAATGTAATGGAGATTAAGTAGCAGTTTTGTTTTCTCAAGTAGACGAGTAGTCAGAGGGAACCCTAGGAGCCCTCTAGGATAAATAGAGGTTTTGTATGCCTAAATGGGGCTGCTGAAAATTAGTAGGAGATTACTGAGATTTAGTTATTTTTGAATTTTTAGTTCTTGTTTTATCATAACTGTAGCCATTTACATTTGAACGAATATAACAGAGGAAAATTGATCCAAACGCATGGTGTCACTACTATTTACAGTTCCCTATTATTTGTTTTTCATGAATGAATGAGTCATGTGATTGAGTATATGAAATTGTGAAGTGTTTGAGTAAGTTTTGATTGTTTCTCTTCGTTGAGTTCATCCAAGTGTGCATACATTCCGCAATGAGTGTGTTGATAGAGTCTACTTCAACTCATAAGCTCAGAAGAGATAGCGAAACTTTCATTTGCAAGGAGTGCAAAGGGACTATTGCAAGGTGTGCATAGTCGCCCGCAAAAAGCTAAGTCTTGCATAAGAGTCTGTTGCAAGGAGTGCACAGAACCAAAGTTTGACTAAGTGTCGAAGTAACCCTATAAGGAGTCAAAGAGTTCGAGAGATAAATCTCAGGAGAGATAGCAGGGAGAAATCTTCAAAGGGAGTGAATCTCTAAAGATTTCATGAATCATCGGTTAAGATCCATCCATGAGGGAGCAGGATCATTCCAGATCGTTGGATCTGGGAAAGGCGTGGGAGTTTTAAGTCTCTGTGTGCAGATAGGAGAGAGGATTCACCGAAGTCCCGAAGAGGCCAGGGACCATCCATCATCTAGAGGGACAGGTGGCAGAGGATCCCTAACTCCGGAGAGAAAACACTTCAGAAGTTTTGTGGATCAGGAGAAAATGAAATCGTCGAAGAGCCGAAGGCCAAAGTAGATCCAGGTCGTTGGTTGCAGGAGATACATGTCGACAGATATGAGATTTTGAGAAATTTCACTTCGGATGATTTCAAGAACAGAGTTTGACAAACTCCCAAAGTCTCAAATGCCGAAGCAAATCACAATCGTCCGCTGCGAAGGACACGTGGCAAGAATCCATCGTCTTCAGGCGAAATCACTCTGGGAGGAACGAGTGCGTATGAGGTTTAAACCCCTGAAGTCGAAGATGCGAAGTGGATAGAAGCTGTCAGATCTAGAGGGATATGCATCAACAAATCTTGTACTTTGGGTGGAAGTACCTTAGGAGGAAGCAAGTGTAGAGATTTTGAAATTCCCGAAGCCCGAAGATCCGGAGTTAACCATAGTCGTTGATCTGCGGGAGATGTGTGTCAATGGATCGTGAACTCTAGGTGAAAGCACTCTGGGAGGAAGTGAGTGTGGGGAAAATTGAGGCTCCCAAAGCACGAAGTCCTGAAGTGGATCATGAATGTCGATCTGAGAACAAAAAATTGACGATGAGGAATCATTACGGGGTGATCTAGAATCGGATCCAGAAGCCTGACAGAGCTCAAAAAGGCTCAAAAATGAAAGTTCTTAGAATCCGACGAAACCAATGCCATTGCGTATGTCTCGTCTTCCTGATTCCGGCCATATATTTACTTCGTCAAACGGGCTTCGTATGCGAAAGATATCGTGTTCTGTCCGAAAACCCAAACAGGCAAAAAAAATGGGTGACTGTACAGTCCGTACAGTGCCACGTGGCAGGCTGACTGTACAGGTCGTACGGTCGTACAGCTGACATGGCATCTTCTGGTGATGACACATGGCAGGTGATGGGGCATACGACAAGTACAGTTGGACCAGTCAGAGGGTGACACGTGTCACCATTGTAAGGGTGACATATGGCACAGGCTGACGTGGCATGGATGACATCAGCAAGCTGACTGGGCAGGTACGGTGACAGGTGGCAGGGTATGTGGAAAGAAGGTGGATGAA
Organism: Picea mariana; assembly: GCA_032191745.1. Taxonomy (NCBI): domain Eukaryota; kingdom Viridiplantae; phylum Streptophyta; class Pinopsida; order Pinales; family Pinaceae; genus Picea; species Picea mariana. The sequence goes on along the minus strand of JASDQU010751265.1, from coordinate 629 downwards.
TCAGTGCTCGACAAGTGGCATCGTTCTTGATGAATGGAGAGGTGCCACGTGGCCCAGTCATGGGCTACCACGTGGCACCCTGTGGTTCGCTCTCTGATTTATGCAAAATTGGTTGGAGTCTACTGGAGTCGAACCCCCAACCTCCACTATGCTACGGACTAATAGGATCGGGCTAACCACCTGGGCCACTATTGGTTCTTACTATGTATATGGCATATATTTTATTTGAATTAAAACAATGTAATGGGTGGAGGCGGAAAGGGTTGGGGCTTAGCCCCAGCCCATGGTTTCAATCGTGGTCTATTCACATGACATAGAACCAAACGACGAGCACGGGGGTCACGATAGGGATCAGCCCTCAAATCTCGGGTGGATCCCATAGGACCAGGAGCTGTCCATCAAAAAAGGCACGCGGGTAAGCTGTTGGCCCCGGTCCTATGCCTACGCCAAAGACCAGGAGCCAGGGACAGGGGGGCTCGCGTACAGATGGAGCGCCTGGCCACATGGCCACTCCCCCATATGACCAGGAGCAGGCGCCGAAGGGGGATGCACCCAAATACATATGAAAAATGGTTTTTTTATGTATAGTTTGGATTTTTAAATGATATTGTGCCTGTTATTAATGGATT
>JASDQU010751264.1:58028-72993 GCA_032191745.1 Picea mariana | reverse complement strand
GCTCAACTACCTTTTCCTCACAATAAAAAGGCCATGCAATCGTTTTTTGGGAAAATCAACTTTGTGATAAAATTTAATCTTGACTTCGCTGAAACTGTTAAACATTTACAAAAAATGATTCGCAAGGATACATATTTTAAATGGGATGAAGAAAGGGGAGGATCTTTCAATAACATCAAAACTGTCATCTCCCAAGCACCAATGTTATGAAGCCCTGATTTCAGCAAAGTTTTTTTTCTTTACACCTTTGCTTCTAACTATTCCTTGGCTGCAGTACTTACCCAAAATGATGATGAAAACAATGAAGCACCAATATCCTTTATGAGCACCAACCTCCAAGGAGGTTAACTAAACTACCCTGATATAGACAAGCAAGCTTACGTAGTATATAAAGCAGTCAAACATTTTAGATCCTATATCCTGAAGAATCACACCAAAGTCATAGTCCATCACCCTGCAATCAGGTCTTTATTCACCCAACAGGAGATGGGAGAAAGGAGGGAAATTGGATGGTAGTTGTTCAATAATTTAATCTAGACATAAAAGCTTCCAAAATAGTCAAAGGAAAAGGGTTGTGTAAACTAGCTGCTGAAGCCCAAGATCTGATTAATGCAGAAGACCCTGGTTGGGAAAATGAGTTGTCATTATGGTGCAATGAAGCCTTATACGTCCCTCCCAGACAAGAGTCCTAGTATGGAAACTTTTCTTACCTCCCGCGTCATGGAACTTGTCCGAAAAATCTAAACCCTAGAGAAAGGAGAGCCCTCAGGTTAAAATCCGCTCAATATCGCCTCATAAATTCTATGCTTTTCTACGTAAACTATGATGGAGTACTCCTTAGATGTCTTGAACATGATGACACAGAAAAGGTACTCAAAGAAATCCATGACAACCCAACAGGTGGACATTTTGCAGGAGAAATGACGACACACAAAATATTAAGGGCTGGTTATTATTGGCCCACTTTGTTCAGGGACGGTCATGCATATGTCAGGAAATGTAAATCTTGTCAAATGAACGCTGGTAGGGAAAAGACGCCAGCCAATCCACTCCAGCCAGTGACCACATCCAAAACTTTTGAGCAATGGGGAATAAACGTTATAGGAGAAATTACTCCCAATTCTTCAAAACAACATAAGTATATCTTGACTGCAACAAATGATTTCTCAAGGTGGACAGAGGTTATCCCTCTTATGCACATTGATGAAAAGGTAGTGATCCATTTTTTAGAAAAAACAACTAATAACAAGGTTTTGGATGCCTTTCATCCTCGTTTTTGACAATGCTTCCTATTTTTCTTCCACGCGCTTGAAATAAATTTCCCTTGATAAAGGGATCATAATAAAATATTCTGTAAACTATTATTCGTAAGAAAATGGGGTAGCAGAGTCAACTAATAAAAACTTGGTGTGAATTTAAAAAAAACATTTGCTGAAAATCAGAGAAATTGGCATAATTTGCTTCATAATTCCCTGTGGTCCGATAGAGTGACACCTAAATAAGCCATAGGAAATTCTCCATATTTTTTTGTATATGGGAAAGAAGTCATTCTTTGAAACAGATTGTGCCTTCCATCTTTACATCTTGCCTCGGAATCAAGAGGTCAACCCTCATCCACTCTACAAAAAGGGATTGATACCCTTCTCATGTTGGATGAAAAAATGGAAAAGGCTAAGGTTAAGTTCATCGCTCATCAAAAAGTAGTTAAAAGATGGTTCGAAAAACATAAGGCCAGAGAAAAGGATTTCGAAGGAGGGGACCTAGTCTTGAAGTGGGATAAAGAAAAACAGTTCAAAGGAAAACACTCAAAGTTACAAAATCTATGGCTCAGACCTTTTCAGGTGGTTGAGAAGATCGAAGTAGGCACATACCGGTTGCAAAATATGAGGGGAGATTCCAACACCCTCTTGGTGAATAGCTAGGCCCTAAAACAATACTTCTTCTAAAAAAAAGTGTCTTTTGATGTTTTGTTTGAGTTTCTTTTCTTTTGAGCATACATTTTGATCAAAGTTAAGTGTGTGGATTTAGGGAAGACCAAATGCAAACTTTTTCTTTTCTTTTCTTTCTTTTGCTTGTTATTTTCTTTAATTAAGTTGTGTTTTGTAAAGCAATGGTTGATTTTAATAAATATAGTAAAACAGACTTTGTTTCTGAACTATACTAACATGAAAGCTAAGAGACGTTGGGAAAATACAAACTTTCTCAAATCATATTGTCTTTGTAAGAAGGGATGATTTTAGGGGCTAAATTTCGCTCATGGGCTAATTTTCCATGGTTTTTCCCAAAAAAAGATTCGCTATTATAAAAATGATTCGCCCAAATTCTATAGGATAAAATTATTTTACCTTAAAAATCGCCAAAATTTTATACAAATTATATAAAATCCTTAGAAATTTAAATATTTTTACAAAAATATCGCCAAACATTTATAGTTGACATATGAAGGATTAGTAAGATTCGCCAAGGTTTCTACATTTTAAAATAAATTTCCATCCTTAAAATCATCCATGTTTGTAAGCATACTACCTGGGGAAGAAATGAAATATGTTCTTAGTGACCTCGTAAAGACGAAAGGAAAAGATGGCTAGTTGGAAAGGATCACATGTACCTCTAGACAATGCTAGGGAAAGCTCCACCTTAACCATTCACTTTTCCAATAACATATATCCTCCTCTCCAACTCACTCTTGGAATTTATTCCACTAGGAAATGACCTAAATAAAAAAGAGTGTAGAGTTCAAGAGGGTATGCAGATAACTCTGTCGGGGCTATGGACGCTTGCTAGTAGCAGAGCAAGGTCTGTGATATCGGGGTGAATCCTTCGGGACTATGGACACTCGTTGGAAACGAAGAAACACCATAAGGAAAGAAATGATAGCTAAAAGGCCTCACGCCAATGGACACCTACCTTTCTCTTGTCTAGAAAGTACATGGATTGAGGATAAAAGGAAATAGGGTGGAAAAACATAAATCCCATATGCAGATCCGGATTTATGAACCCAGGAACGTGTGTACACATTGATAGAATAGGTTCTGTTGAAAAGAAATAGAATAAGGCTAGTTTGTTTCTCAAGCAGTTTTGCACAAGCTAAGCCCGAAGGAAGGAGCAGAGATTTTGTTTTCACCCAGAGAATCTCCATTTGGTGAGCACTCAACACACCCTAAAAGAATTTGTGATTTTTTTTTTCTTTTGGGTACCACTTTTCATTTCTTTTTGAATCAGAGTCTGTGTCATGAATGAATGGATTTTTTATTTTGATCCTTATCATCGACCATATTTTGTTTGGTTTAAAACTATTGACAAATTCAATTTTTCTAATTAACATTGCATGAAAGGCCCGAAATGTGCATGGTTTAAAACTTTTTCCAATGATCGTCGATCAAAGAATTTTGGTCTATAAGACAATATTTTAACATCGTTGACACGTTTTCGACATCGATGAAATTATAGAGGTAAATCAAGAACAAGAGCGACCTCCGATACATCTTCGACGTCTATAGAATTCGAGAAACAAACCTGCGGAAACATTAACTTTAACACATCGTTGATACATCGTCGATGTCAACAACATAGGGAATAATAGTCAGGGACATGTGTCTAAAGAAAATCACCAATGTTGAGGAAGCGTTTCTCACGAAGAAGTCAAAATCAACTTCCATGTCTCTTTGCTGCGTAAATAGTTTGTAAGACTTAGTCTTTCCCCACGTCATATTTATGTTCCTCATGTCATAACTGTACTTCTAGGTCAGCATTTCCATGTCAGCACTGTACGACAGTTTGGGTCGACATCAGAGCTTTCTCCTTAAGGTATCAACGGACAACATCAAAGAAAAGTGGCGATGTCGATTCACTCATTTATAATTGACAGAATGATAGGTCACCATACATCAGGGATTTTCATCGAACCTTCCACATTTGACATCAGTGATCCTAGCCACTATGTGCTACGGTACCATTTGAAAACCCTATTGTTGTTCCTTGACGCAGATCACACTAGTTTTGAAAATAAGAGAAGGCTCGATAGTATGATGGGACACTTTCAACAGAAGTAGGATTGAATTTTGTGATTTGATAGGCCAATTAATGTTTCACGCAACCCAAATTACTATCCCGCGTTCCAACCAAATAGTAGAAGTTTGAATCTGCCAATGAACTGTAGATTAACTTGCTCTTGTGCCGCCAACCTGTGTTGCATTTAATCCCAAGCATGGTTTAAATTCTATGATGGATTTTGCAGAACGTATTTTACACCCCTAAATTTAAGAATTGATGTGACAACGCAAGTATTCCCTTGGTTTAAATTTAGAAGGACATATTCGAATGCAACATTTTGTGCACAAATTGCTTATCTCCAGGAGCAGACGAAGGATTAAGGGAGTGCATCGAATAGTTTACAACCTGATATATGAATCTGAGTACCAGTAAAACCAGGTTAATCTTGTGTAAGGAAGAGGTATGTGTCATTTGTATCATTTATGCACTTGCAATTTCATCAATAATACTCGTAGAGGCTGGCCACTCACTTTTCTTGTTTTTAGGAAAATGCCTCCAAGAAATCCAATAGCTAGGTTCTCACCAAGAACACCCAAACTGAAAGAACCATAGGTTGGTGAAGGGTCCACACCAGGCGCCGCAAGGGAACTTGATTTTGTCTCAAAGAAGAAATTAATTATTCGCACATCCACTAAGAAGTAGTTTACCCAACCTTCGATGTTCGGTGACACAAAGGCAAGAACGAGGTCTAAAGTGGTGCTCCCTCATTGGGGAGACCTATGAAACAAGGTCAATCAAGAGGACTACCATGAGTTCACACCTCACAGCAATCCGGACGTCCGAATATTGGATGATGAACTGTTCCCAGACATCAGGAGCTCAAGTCTGCATAGGGTGGCTAGCTGGACCCCAGTTTTTCCCTGCATCAAAACCTTGGGGTGGATAATTGACCATGCAGACACAGTGAAGTGAACTATCAACAAAAAGGAAGGAAAATGTGTTGGTTTTTTCCTTCTGGTGGAGGGTCAAAAGTATTACAAACTTAGAGACCTGGAGAAAAGGCTAAAAACATAATTTGTGGTCAAGTTTCAGGAGTTTCATGATATCAATCAATTTCTATACTCATGGTGGAAAGAGGACAAAAAATTCACAAACAAGAGCATTGGCTGGTACAAAACAGTTAATATTCAATACCTTTACATGTATCTAATGGTGTTGATTTGTCAGTTATACAGAGAAAATAATTGCTCCAAGTTTTTAGAGGCATTGATGCCCTTGGAATACACTGTGGTGATTTTCGGGAGAAGTTTCAACTGGGCAGCCATTATATCCAAGAAGCTGAGTATCAGTCTTTCTTAGGTTTAGACACCAAAGGAAGGAGAGGTTCCGACCTTCTACATGGCATCCTACTTTCTGGATGTAAATTGCCAAGGAACATTTTTATACGTATGAATATGACATGGCATATTTCCGAATTGCCTGTACATGTGTATTTTAGCATCTTATCATAAAATAGATACAAGATATCATATGCTTTGATATGCGATGAGTTGACAGCTAGGGTATACTTCATCATTTTTAGAAAGGAGTGCCCTTGGATTTCGGTGGTGGAAAAAAAAATGATAGCTAAGGTAGGCCACTGGTACTTCGAAGAATCTATCACCTACATCAGAGTGTTCAGAGCTACCATAGAACCCCACCTACTCCCAGTTCATGTCCCATATAGTCTCATATTGGGAGAGATCTGCTACCAGACTATCTTGCAAGGATATAACGCCTCCTCGGTCAAAGACAAGAATAGAGATTTGAAGATGAAATATTATCTATTGGCTGTATGCTCATGATAGTTTTGAAGATGAAATATTCACTGAGGGTGCCTAAGATTGGGAGGAAGTACTCCAGAGAAGGGATAAGCCAAATATGACCAAATTCAAAGCGATGACCATGGATGAACAGGTTGAGACAATAGAGTAGAAAACTCAAGAAGCTCTTAGGGTAAGAGACAAAAAAAAAGCAGTAGAAGGAGCAGAGGCACAAAGTAGGGGGATGCACTAGAAGAAGCCCAAATAGCTATACAAAGGTCAGGAGAAATTCCCCCACTTAACCCTTTGATAGAACCTTTGAGGCTTACCCCGACCGACACAATCAATCACGAAGAAGAGCTATATGGCTCAGAGACAACTTCCCCAGAGGAAGTCATCGATCAAGAAAACCCCAACTCTGTTTTCCCACAAGAGTGATCGTCAGTGACCACTACAACTCAATGGAAGATAACAAGAGCATAAAGAGGGATGGGTGTTCCCAATGTCCTCATATACTTAATTACCATATATGATGATGAGGAACATTCATAGGTCTCGCGCATAACACCAGTACCAATCACAAAAAAGGAAGAACGAGGGGAAACATTTGCTCCATCTTTCAACGCTTTGATCCCAAATCCCCAGAAAGGTGACCATGAATCTAGAAGTACTCTGGACACTGAATTTTCTGACCAAGCGAGACCACAACTTCAAAAGTATAGCTCCAAGAATGACTTGGATGCTGGTGAATAGGAAGAGGAAACGCAACAACCAGAAATTGAAAGTTCAATGACCGACCACCCAGCTAAGGTTGATTATTTTCCTATCTCCCTAGTTAGGAAAAATATTTCATCAGTCGATGAGGACCAGTAGGAGGCCAAGTCCCCATAGCATACAAAAACCTCCCCTACTAAGGAATTAAAAGAACCGGTCATAGAAGATTTCTACACGGAAGGAGTCTTAGGCAACACTTTGACATGGGGAGATCAACAGATTCATGAAATAGTGGACGAAATCTCTAATATATAGGCGATATATTATGATATAAAAAGGAAGGTTGTGATTAGAAGAACAACCAAAAAAAAGAGACTCACGCTCGATAGTACACTTCTCATCACCATAGAGGAGACGTTGCTTGATACCGAAAATGCTAAGATGACTGAGTTGATCGAAGGAGGTATGGCTATAACCGATGCTACTTTTGACAGGGAAAAAAGGGATGAAAAGGAAATAGTCGCCATGAAGAAAGAGCTAGACCATCTGCACCATCAAGAAAAGTATTAACAAAATTCAACACAAGCAGTAGTAATCCTGAAGAGTGAGTTCCTAGAAATGTATGCACAATTCACAAGTGAAAGGAATCTCTTCACTGCTTGCATAACCGATTTTCAAGAAGATACCCTCATGGGGATGACAATGTGTAAGGATGTACATAGATGGTATGAGAAGGCTCAGGCCTTGGAGAAGATTGATTACATCAGAGAAGTGCAGACAGGTCGAGACACAAAAGAGCATGGCATCCGAGTGTTGATGGATAGCAGCATCTCCCGAATCAAGAAAGAAACTGAATACTGTGTAAGTATGGTCCATGATCCTCAGTGGAAGATATAGGAAACATGGGGAGAGTGAAAGAAAAGTTGGGATAAAATCAATCGGGAGATGAAAAAAATTGACCTACTAGAGTTTGGTTCACTAGAGGGTTTCGCTGATTTGCATGACATAGTCAAGCAAGATCTAGAGCAAGACTCGAGATGTGAAGCACATATTCAAAAATTTAAAGAATGACTTCAGGTCAAGTAAAGAAGTTCATGGAACACCCAATCAAATCTCTCGTATTCCTACAATGGTTAAGTGTCAAGATAATCAGGTATAAGGAATGGGCAGTAGAGATAAAAGAGGTCTGCTCTGCTTTGATAGATCAACACAGGTTTCCATATGCAAACACATGTGAATATCTCTTCGTCGAGTGGTCAGAGTACGAAAAGAATCATCCACTACAATGGAACCATTAGACAAGAAAAATATAACAAATAGATAAATATGTCACATGGGGATTTCTTAATTTAACACGACTCTAGTAGCTATTTTTAGTTTAGTTATTTTTTTTGTTATAAATAAAGGGATCAACCCGGGACAAAGGGTCGATGGTTTTGGAGAGAAAGACTTTTATGAAATTTTGTAATAGAACTATTTCTGTGAAATTTTATTTTAATTAAGAAGTTATGTTTAGAACCAAAGACACTTCTATCATCTGAAGCATGAATGTGTTTAGAATGAGCAGGATTATCTCTGTCTTCGGATTCAATATTTGTTGCTTTGTTGAGTAAGAGTTGGTGTATCTATGTTTAAAGTTATCTTATGATGTTGTATTAGTTCTTTTATTCTAATTGGTGACTAGAAATTGATTGTGTTAACCTGTGATTGATAATAGAGTATTGAAAATTACTTTTCTTGGACTAGCTTCTTGTCACATGTATGTCTCCTTTCTGCAACTATTATCTCAGACAATGTTGAAAATATACTAAGTAAATGGTATTAATGCTAATTGTTTAGATATTCTTTGTCTTCATGCTAGGGTATAAATGTTATCCTAAACCCATCCTTCCTCCCAAACACATAGTTCGATTTTCTTTGTCATCTAGTTTAGAGTTTTATCTTTCTTTTGTTATAATATTAGAAAAGAACCAAAAATAGAACGACCTACCTTGAGGAGAAGGCTTGAAAGAAAATAAATATATGTCAATCACAATTAAATCCCATCGATAAACCTATCCAAATCACAAATCTAGAGAACCTTACCACTCATCAAACTCTTACGAGTCTAATTGGGCCTCTTAGGCGGGTTTCGTTCCTTCTGCTGAGTTAAAGGGATCTTGAATCCCTCAACACATGGTAATATTATCAACAATTCCAATTGCAAGAACATGCTTAGGATATTTTAGATCCTTGATTACAACTTGGTGAGGTGAAAAATCTACGGTTTTATCTTCACCTAAATGAGTTATTTGATATATTGATAGAAGGTTACAAGAAAGACTTGGAACACATAATACATCATTGAAATGTCCATTTTATACTTGAATTGTTCTAGATGCTTCAACACTAAGATATCTGTTATCACCAACAAATATTTTCTTGGTGTTACATTCATTTAGAGAAGAAAATATGTCTCTATCCTTAGCCATATGATAACATGCTCTAGAATCAATAAGCCACTCATCAAAAGAAGAAGTAGATTTTGTATTAAAGGAGAAACCGGAAGGAGAAAGTGCATGTCCATGAGAAGAAGAAGAAGAAGTAGAATCAATATTGATGTTGTGCTTCTNCGCTACTTCTAAAGCTGCCATGTTCTTGAAACATTTGGACTCATCGTGACCATCTTTATCATAAAATTTGCAATATCTGTCAGTCTTCTTTTTTTTATATTTTGCTACTTTATCACCATTAGGAGCAGTGTTGGCCCTCGACCAAGTTTTGAGAGATCCTTGGTCAAGTTTAACCATTTTGGACTTCGACAACCTGTCGAAGGGAAAGCGCAAGACAAAGAAAATATCGCGGGATCTCGACCCCTTTTTGGGTCCTTTTTTGGATTTGGGAATATGTAACAGGTATGGGAATGTCGGCCCATGGGTTTACCCATGTTTAGGCCTATTTTTGTAATGTATAAATAGAATGCTAGGCCATCTAAGAAATTAGAAGTGCATCTAGGTGATGTTGTGCTAAATGAAAGTAAGGTTTGTAGATGCTTTGTGCATACTGTGAGACACTTGCAGAGCTAAGTGAAAGTGGTTGTAACAGATTGTGGAAGGCTTTGTGTTGTAACGCAAGGAAGAAGGATCTAGTGAGTTGTGCAGATCTTCTATCCTATACAGAGTAGGGTTTTGAGGCTTTGTGCTTGTATCTGATTGAAGAAGCTAATAAAGAGGAAGAGTTGGTGGACGTAGCCCCAGGGTGGGGGTGAACCATGTATATGCTTTATTGCTCTACTTTGTGAGTTGTGTTGGTGTATTTATGTGTTATTTGCTAAGTGCTTGATATAGATAGATAGATAGATCTATTTATGCTTTGTGCTTATGATGAATCTGGATGATAGATCTGACATAGGTGAATGTGCTTAGTGCTTGAATATGCTAGATTTGATACATTTATTTATGCTAAGTGCTTAAATACATTAGATCAGGGTGAATGTTGCGATGCTCTGTTTTATCTGCAGAGTAGATATTGGTTAAATATTGATGAAGGTTTACTGCTGAGTGCTCTATTAAATACTAGAATCACAGATCTGTGTCCTATCTAAGGTTGCAGACATCTGATTCTTGCAACCACCCCTGCCTCTACCTCAGGTGAGACTTCATCTACTTCGCAGGTGTTGCCGAAAGGGCCAGTAGTTAGGGTTTTGTTGGTGCGTTGTTGTAGCGTTGAACCCTGAGTCTGCCCCTGTGCCAACAAATGGTTCCATTGCATTTCCCAACAAAAGATTCATGCTATTCAAAGAAGAGTTATGGAAGTAACTCATAGACTCCAACCCGTACAAGATAAGGCCTACCAATTGTTCACACAAGTTGAAGGCCGAGAAGCAGAACTAGAGCAGGTTGTTAATGCAGCTAAATAGTGCCTAGAAGGACCTGTGAATGATACAAACATCCAAGATTTTTTTGAACAAGAGGTCATAGCACAACAACAAGTCGAAGAAGCTCAAGGCTTTCGAAGTAGAACTTCCTACATCAGAGTGACTCGGGACGAGTCACATGTGAGTGTTGGGGACCTATTGGCCCTCGACCAAGTTTTGAGAGATCCTTGGTCAAGTTTAACCATTTTGGACTTTGACAACCTGTCAAAGGCGGAGCGCAAGATGAAGAAAATATTGTGGGATCTCGGCCCCTCTTTTGGTCCTATTTGGGATTTGGGAATACGTAACGAGTATGGGAATGTCGTCCCATGGGTTTACCCATGTTTAGGCTTATTGTTGTAATGTATAAATAGAAGGCTAGGCCATCTAAGAAAATAGAAATGCATCTAGGTGATGTTGTGATAAGTACAAGTAAGGTTTGTAAATGCTTTGTGCATACTGTGAGAGACTTGCAGAGCTAAGTGCAAGTGGTTGTAACAGATTGTGGAATGATTTGTGTTGTAACACAAGGAAGAAGGATCTAGCGAGCTGCGCAGATCTTCTGTCCTATGCAGAGTAGGGTTTTGAGGCTTTGTGCTTGTATCCAATTGAAGAAGATAATAAAGAAGAAAAGTTGGTGGACGTAGTCCCAGGGTGGGGGTGAACCACGTATATGTTGTGTTGCTCTGCTTTGTGCGATGTGTTGGTGTATTTATGTGTTATTTTCTAAGTGCTTGATATATATAAATAGATAGATCTGTTTATGCTTTGTGCTTATGATGAATCTGGATGCTAGATCTGACATAGGTGAATGTGATTAGTGCTTGATCTGACATAGGTGAATGTGATTAGTGCTTGAATATGCTAGATCTGATCCATTTATTTATGCTAAGTTCTTAAATACATTAGATTAGGGTGAATGCTGTGATGCTCTGTTTTATCTGTGGAGTAGATATTGGTTAAATATTGATGAAAGTTTACTGCTGAGTGCTCTGTTAAATACTAGAATCACAGATATGTGTCCCAGCTAAGGTTGCAAACATCTGAGTCCTGCAACCACCCCTGCCTCTACCTCAGGTGAGACTTCATCTTCTTTGGAGGTGTTGCCGAAAGGGTCGGTAGTTAGGGTTTTGTTGGTGCACTGTTGTAGCGTTGAACCCTGGGTCTGCCCCTGTGCCAACAAGCAGAAGTTGTCTGAGTGGGTTTGAGATCCTTATGTTGCTTGTTTTTGTGGTGAGGATGTTGCTTCTTTGGATTCTTGGGTTTATCTTTATGATGGACGACTAAGGCTTTGTTGGAGGTACCTACAGTGTTGATCACTCCAAGTTGTACAATCTTATCTTTCTCTAATCAAATCATCACAAAAGGAATCAAGAGTGGGATTTTGATAAGTTTTCTCTAGAACTTCTTTCATGGCATAAAAGGTAGATATAAACACATAATATGCACTACCTAGCTTAGAAAGAATAATATAGATGCAGCAATCTTCATCCATATTTATCTAACATTCTTCACATAAAACTCTGGGTTTTTTGAACTTAGATAGATAGTCTTCAATGCAAGAAAAATCACCTAGACTTAAAGTCAATACTTGATTTTCTAATTGTTGTGCTCAAATAATATTGCGTTTACCAAACAAAGATTCAATCTTTTCCCAAGCTTCTTTGGGTTTATCAATTTGTTGAAGGTGGAACCTTAAATTAGGAGAGATGGGCATTCTGATTAGTCCACATTCTTCGTCATTCCTATTATCCCATTTGACTTTCTTATCAACATCAGTAGGTTATGTTTCATTTCCCAAGGTAATATGGTACAAGTATTTACTTCTTAATAAATCCTCCACATGGTATTTCCATTAGAAGTAGTTGGTGCTGGTAAGCAGAAGATTACTTGAAGAAGCAATATTAAATATGTAGATAATATGGATTTAAAAACTAAAACTGATGATCTGGATGGAAAGATCTCGAAAAATTAGGCAGTTTTAAAAAATGGCATTGAAAACAGATTCTAGATGTGAAAGTTATGCCCTTTAAAAGAAAGTCATAAACAGTAACCAAAGGACCACATGATGGTGTAAGTTTCTTTACTAAGTGACCCATTTTTATAAAAAGAAGTGGGGATCACTTTTACAATGAAGTTACTTTCTAAAAAAAAACCTACATGCAAAATAAACAACTCTAAAATAAAATATTAAAGCTACTTACAGTGATTCACTTTTATACTTGAAGTGAAATACACTTTTCAATGGAGCATGAACTTTTAAAAAAAAGTAACAAAAATAGATACTTGAGCTCAATACCTCTTACTTAATAAGGAAAATTTTAACCAAATGGGATAGAAAAACATATTGTATTGTTTAGCAAGAGGATTGGGGGTGTTTTTGTTGTTGTTGTTGTGGAATACGGCCTTGAAGAATGTGCTAAAAATAACTATTTTCACACAAGAAAAAATGTTTGTTTCTCAATGACAACAAGGGTTAGATCTTGGTTAGCTTACAAAAAGGTGGTACAATACAACTTACCATGGAGCTACGAAAATGACACCATATGAAGGTGTCTATGGCCCAAAACCCTTCTCACGGATTTCTTATTTACTAGGAACCTCCAAAGTTTAGGTAGTGGATACGGTAGTTCACATGAGAGAAGCCACTATCCACACACTTAAGGACAATTTGATGATCAAATTAGAATAAAACAACAAGAAAACCAACATCTCTTTGAAAATTCTATTGCAAAAATGGATCAGGTGTTTCTTCACCTTCAACTCTATAAACAAACATCACTCGAAGAAAAAACACCCCAAAATTAGCACCAAAGTTCTACGGAACTTTTAATATCATCCAACTTTTAATATCATCCAACACATTGGACAAGTGACCTAAAAGTTGGATCTTCCAACCCACTTCAAAATTTATCCAGTATTTCATGTGTCTTATTTGAAGAAGGTCATGGGATCGAAGTGAAAGGTACAAACCAACTTACTATAAATTGATGAAGAAGTCTCCATTTGACTTCAACTAGAAATATTATTGATATTATCAAAGAATGCCAATTATGCAGATGCACGGTTTGAGAAGCATCAATCTAGTAGAAATATGTTGGTTGTGGAGCTTGATTATATTCTTGTTTCATAGGTCCTTGTTTCCAGTCATTTTTATACCCCATGAATACTACACACCCCAGAATATTGTACAATCCTCCATGCAAGGGGGCTTGCCCCCCCCTGTGGGGTCCGGGGGAAAGTGGGCCCCCGACAGGGGTTCCGGGGTGAAGCCTCTGAAGGAAAATTTTCCTTGTAAATGTATATTGTAATTTCATAGTAAATTTGGATCGTTTATTATGAGGTCACAAATTTGATGGTATACGTTACGTTAGGGTTTTTTTCCCTAGAAGGAAACTCTCTTTTATGAGGGAAATGTATTGCGACTATGCATCATTGTGAATATTGTATTCTAAGAGGATATTGTGAGAGAAATAAGAGGAAGTTACAAGGGGTGTGTTGTAGGTTGTATCCATTCATTTTATTGGATAATAAAAGGAAGGACCTGGCAATTTCTCTGGTGGACGTAGGCTACACTGGTGAACCAAATATATCTGTGTCTCTATTGTATTGTGCATCTTCTGTGTTTTATTTCCGCATTTGTTTTATTTTATTGTTTCGCGATCATGTTTTTATAACAACGGGTATTAAATAAAAAGGTAAATTGTAGGAAAAGAGGGTTCCTGGTTCGAGTGGGAGCAATGGCCGAAGATGGAAAGTTTGGATTCGAGAAATTTAATGGCCAAAAATAACAGTTATAGAAGATGAAGATGGAATATTATTTATATCAAAAGGATCTATTCCTACCATTGGGTGGAATAGAAAATAAGTTAACGACCATGAAGGATGAAGAATGGGAGGATCTTGATATAAAGGCACTAGGAATGATATGGTTGAGCCTGGAAGCGTAGGTGGTTTTCAATATTTTGAAAGAAAACACAACAAAGGAGTTGATGGACGCATTGGGTAAGCTATATGAAAAACCCTTGGCATCTAATAAGGTATTTCTAATGAAAATATTATTTAATATGAATATGTTAGAAGGTGGGTCTATTGCAGATCATTTAAATGAATTTAATACGATTACTAATTAGCTAAGTTCTGTAAAAGTGGACTTTGATGATGAGGTTAGGGCTCTTCTAATATTGTGCTCATTTCCAAAAAGTTGGAATGGTTTGGTCATGGTTGTAAGTAACTTTGTTTCTGGTTCAAACACTTTAAAATTTGATGATGTTGTTGGTGTTATCCTTAGCGAGGAAATGCGACAGAAAAGAACATGTGAGACATCAGGTAATGCGTTAAACATGGAGAACATGGGAAGACAAAAGGATAGAGGAAAGGGCTCATGGAATCGTAAGAATTATAGGAAGTGTAGATCCAATTACAAACTGGGAAATATAGAGTGTTGGAATTATGGAAAGAAAGGACATCTGAAGAAAGACTGCAGAGCTCCAAAGAAACAAAGAGATGGACAACAGGAGAAAATTCAGTAAGAAAATGTAACATGTGATGTGTTACAAGA
>JASDQU010751264.1:35085-51113 GCA_032191745.1 Picea mariana | reverse complement strand
GAAATATTTTCTCCTGTTGTTAAAATGACTTCAATTAGGACTATTTTAAGTCTTCTGGCAATAGAATATTTACATCTTGAAAATTTATATGTAAAAACAACTTTTCTCCATGGGGATTTGGAGGAAGACATTTATATATAGCAGCCACAAGGGTATGAGGTCAAAGGGAAGGGAAATTTGGTATGCAGGTTGAAGAAGAGCTTGCATGGCCTAAATAAAGTTCCAAGGAAGTGGTATTTGAAGTTTGACATGTTTATGACAGAAAAAAGGTTATAGTAGATGTCATGCTGATCAGTGTGTTTATTTTAAAAAGCTAGAATATGGAAGCTATATTATATTTCTATTGTATGTAGATGACATGCTTGTTGCAGGGTCTAATATGTAGGATATAAATGTGCTCAAGAAGAAATTAGCTAATTCATTTGCGATGAAGGATTTGGGTGTTGCAAAGAAAATCCTTGGTATGAGAATAACCAGAGACAGGAAAAATCGCAAATTGACATTGTCTCAGGATGAGTACATAGAGAAGGTTTTGGAGAGTTTAGAATGCAAAATGCAAAACCAGTTAGTACACCTTTGGCCAACCATTTCAAATTAACCAAAGAAATGTGTCCCAAGACACAGGAGGAGATAAAATACATGTCTAGGGTCCATTATTCATCAACAGTTGGTATCTTGATTTATGAAATGGTTTGCACAAGACCATATATTGCACACGCAGTGGGAGTTGTGAGTATGTATATGAACAATCCAAGTAAAGAACATTGGGAGGCAGTAAAGTGGATTCTCAGGTGTTTGAAAGGTACTTCTACTCATGCATTATGTTTTGGAGGTCCAGACACTCTTCTACAAGGATATGTTGATTCGGATATGACAGGTGATAAATATAGCAAGAGGAGCACCACGAGGTATGTTTTTACTGTAGGAGGAACAACAGTAAGTTGGATTTCGAAACTGCAAAAGGTTGTTGCACTTTCAACAATAGAGGTAGAGTATGTTACTACTATAGAGGCTAGTAAAGAGATGATAAATGGTTACATAGGTTTATGGAGGAAATGGGAAAAAATCAAGAGAATAACAGGTTATACTGTGACAGTGAGAGTGTCATTAATATTGCATAGAACTTAGCCTTCCATTCGAAGACTAAGCATATAAATCTCAAGAACCATTTCATATGATCTGTCTTGGAAGATGGAAATTTGAAGTTGGAAAAGATACACACTAGACAAAATCTTGCAGATGTTAACAAAGGGAGTAACCGGGGAGAAATTGAGTTCTTGCTTAGTTTCAGTTAGTATTCAAGCATGAAGGTAAATATGAGAAATTTTCCAGGTCCAAGGTGGAGTATAGTCCATCATGTACAACAACAATGGAGTTGTTGTAATCAGTCTGAAAGTGGGATATTGTTTGTTGTGGAGCATGATTATCTTTCTGTTTCATAGGTCTTTGTTTTTAGTTGTGTTTATACCCCATGAAGACTTACACCCCAGAATACTGTACACCCCTCCATGCGGGGCGTTGCAGGGGGGGAAAGCGAGGGTTCAAGTGTGAAGTCACCAAAGGAAAAATTACCTTGTAAATGAATATTGCAATTTCATAGTAAATCTAGAATGTTCATTATAAGGTTGCAGATCTGACGATAGAAGTTATGTTAGGGTTTTTTTCCCTAGAAGGAAACCCTCTTTTATGAGGGAAATGTATTGTGGCTATGCATCTTTGAGAATATTGTATTTTGAGAGAGGATACTGTGAGAGAAAGAAGAGGAAGTTACAATGGGTGTGTTGTAGGTTGTATCCCTTCTATTTGCTGGATAATAAAAGGAAGGACCTGTCAATTTCTCTGGTGGATGTAGCCCACACTGGGTGAACCACATATATATTTGTCTCTATTGTATTATGTAGATTCTATGTTTATTTTCGCATTTGTTTTGTTTTATAGTTCCACGATCCTCTTTTTCTAAAAAAATATATATGTAACCTAAAGATGCCACATGGGAACCAACAACGATTTTTTAGCAATTTCCTTATCTCCAACATGGAAGAAAACACTACTTTTAAAGGGGGAGGACATGCTATGGTCCTATCCTAACCTCCCTACTTTAGGCTACTTGGGAGTTAGTTAATTGTGTATGTGGCCATCCTCTTTGATTAAGGCCCATTATATAATAGTGGATAATTATTTAATGTAAAAGGGTCCAATTTATGAGGCCTGCTAGCTAGTTGGTATCCATTAATGATGGGACCACAAGTAGTTAGGGTTTTTCTATTGAGAATATAATTAAAGAGATAGGAGGCTATGTAATTTTTTGTCACATATTGTCGTATTTGAGTTTTTTATCAGTGAAAGGTCACCTCACCTTAACAAGAAATTGAACACTGCTTTGGTTTTTCTAATTATCATAATATAAGAGTATATTTCACATATTTCATCTTATTTGTCTCTTGCATTTAGCTCTCTATAATTATATTATATGTAAACTTGGTTGTGTTTCTAGTTTAATAATTAAGGAACACTACACAAAATGAATGCCTTTGGTTGGAATGAGGAGGCTCAATGAGCTTTTCAGGCTTTAAAAGATGTTATGTTTACTACCCTAATACTAGCAATGTCCAACTTCATTAATACTTTTGTCTTGGAATGTGATGCATTTAGCAAAGGAATTGAGACACTTTTAATGAAAGAGGGACACTTATTGGCCTTCATCAATTATAAAGTATTTGATAGAAACTTGGGGAAACCCATCTATGAAAATGAAATGTTGGTTATTTTTTATGCAGTCGATATGTCATTTCCTTGATGTAGCATCATTTCCATATTAAAACATACCTCCACAATTGAGACACATGAGAAGATAGAATACATGTCTAGGGTCCCTTATTCATGAGCAATTGACAGCTTGATGTATGCAATGGTTTGCACAAGACCATATATTTCACACGTAGTGGGAGTTGTGAGTATGTATATGAACAATCCAAGTAAAGAACATTAGGAGGTAGTAAAGTGGATTCTCAAGTATTTGAAAGGTACTACTACTCATGCATTATGTTTTGGAGGTTCAGACACTATTCTACAGGGATATATTGATTCGGATATGACAGGAGTTAAAGATATCAGGAGGAGCACCACAGGATATGTTTTTATTGTAGGTGGAACAACAGTAAGTTGGATTTCGAAACCGTAAAAGGTTGTTTCACTTTCAACAATAGAGGTATAGTATGTTACTGCTACAGAGGCTAGTAAAGAGATGATTT
Organism: Picea mariana; assembly: GCA_032191745.1. NCBI lineage: Eukaryota > Viridiplantae > Streptophyta > Pinopsida > Pinales > Pinaceae > Picea > Picea mariana. The sequence continues at coordinate 47,862 of JASDQU010751264.1, read as the reverse complement.
GGTTACATAAGTTGATGGAGGAATTGAGAAAAGAACAAGAGAATAACAGGTTGTACCGTGAAAGCGAGAGTGCCATTAATCTTGCATAGAACTCAACCTTCAATTCAAAGACTAAGCATATACAACTCAAGTACCATTTCATATGATCCGTCTTGGAAGATGGACATTTGAAGTTGGAAAAGATACACACTGGCCAAAATCTTGCAGATGTTAACAAAGGGAGTAACCAGGGAGAAATTGTTTTCTTTCTCAGTTTCAGTTGGTCTTTAAGCATGAAGGTGAAGATGAGAAATTTTCCAGGTCCAAGGTGGAGTATAGTCCAGCAGCTACAACAATAGTGGAGTTGTTGTGATCAGTCTCCAAGTGGGAGATTATTTGTTGTGGAGCCTGATTATATTCATGTTTCATAGGTATTTGTTTTTAGTCATGTTTATACCCCACGAAGACTTACACCCCAGAATACTATACACCCCTCCANCGCGGGGTCTAGGTGGCTCATCCCCCTGGCTAGGGGGTTCGAGGGTTTAGGCGCAAAGCCCCCAAAGGAAAAATTGCCTTGTAAATGAATATTGCAATTTCATAGTAAATCTAGACCGTTCATTATAAGATCGCAGATCTGACGATAGAAGTTATGTTAGGGATTTTATCCCTAGAAGGAAATCCTCTTTTATGAGGAAAATGTGATGTGGCTATGCATCATTGGGAATATTGTATTATGAGAGAGGAGATTGTGAGAGAAAGAAGAGGAAGTTACAATGCGTGTGTTGTAAGTTGTATCCCTTAATTTCGCTGGATAATAAAAGGAAGGGCCTGACAATTTCTTTGGTGGACATAGCCCACACCGGGTGAACCACGTATATTTTTGTCTCTATTGTATTGTGTATCTTATGTGTTTTATTTCCACATTTGTTTTATTTTATTGTTCCACAATCCTATTTTTCTAACAAAATATATATGTAACCTGAAGATGCCACATGGGAACCGACAATGATTTAATAATAATTTCCTTATGTCTAACCTGGAGGACAACACTACTTTTTAAGGGAGAGGGCATGCTATGGTCCTATCCTAACCTCCCTACTTTAGTCTACTTGGGAGTTAGTTAATTGTGTATGTGGCCATCCTCTTTGATTAAGGCCCGTTATATAGTATTGGATAGTTATTTAATGTAAAAGGGTCCAATTTATAAGGCCCACTAGCTAGTTGGTATTCATTAATGATGGGACCACAAGTAGTTAGGGTTTTTCTATTAAGAATATATTTAAAGAGATAGGAGGCTATGTAATGTTTTGTCAAGTATTGTTGTATTTGAATTTTTTCTCAGTGAAAGGTCACCTCACCTTAAGAGGAAATTGAACGTTGTTTTTTTTTTGTCTAATTATCATAATATAATAATATATTTCACATATTTCATCTTATTTGTCTCTTGTAGCTAGCTCTCTATAATTATATTATATGTATACTTGGTTGTGTTTCCATTTTAAGAATTCAGGAACACTACACAAAACAAATGCCTTTGGTTGGAATGAGGAGGCTCAACGAACTTTTCAATCTTTAAAAGATGCTATGTTTACTACCCCAATACTAGCATTGCCTAACTTCACTAATACTTTTGTCTTGGAATGTGATGCATTTAGCAAATGAATTGGGGCACTATTAATGAAAGAGGGACACTTACTGGCCTTCGTCAATGATAAATTATTTGATAGAAACTTGGGGAAACGCATCTATGAAAAGGAAATGTTAATTATTTTTTTATGCAGTTGATATGTCGTGTCCTTGATGTAGCATCATTTTCGTATTAAAAAATACCTCACAACTTGAAATATTTCTTGGAATATAGGTTTTCCTCTCCATAGAAACAAAAGTGGGTCACTAAAATGTTAGGCTATGACTACGAGATTATATACAAGAAGGGAAAGAAGAACGTGGTGGATTTACTCTATCTAGGAAGTTGTTGTGGCGAACAACAAACCCCTTAAATTTTTATAAAATTAAAGGAACCTCCTCATTAAATTTCAGAAAACATTTCTTTTAATGTACTTTGAAACTTTTTTTCTCTTAATTTGTTTTTTTTTTTTTTTTAAGTAATTTTGGTTTTGAGTGTGTTTGGATGATCTTTCATGTATGCTGACTTAATGGTGCGATGTTTTATATTAGTTTATCCTTCTTTTTACTACCAAAAGTCCCTATCTTTTTACTACCAACTACCATGAAATTTGCACTAAAAGAGATATTAAAATCTTGTTAACGGGACCATGATTTTTCTGGTCAAAAGTTTAACATTTAACATGAATTGCGTAAACATCAAACGATACAAATGCGTTTAGAAATCATTATTTTTCCACGTAAGGTTATTTTCTCAATAAAGGATTAATCCTGGGCCAGGAGACGATAAAGAGGAAAACAAGATGGCAGTTTTGATTTTAGTTCTCTAATTTTTATTATTATTTTAATTTAGTTTTTTGGTTTTTATTTTTGTTTTAGTTTGATTTGATTTCTGTATAGTTAATTATTTTAGTTTTGGTTAATTTTAATTTTAGTTTTAATTTAGTTTTTAGATTGATTTAATTTAGTTGTTTAGTTTTATTCATTTTTTAATTTTATTTTAGTTTTAAAACTTTAATTTTAGTTGTGATTTAGTTTATTAAGAATAGTTACAGAATCTTAAATTTTGTAGTCATTTCTTTTAAGATAAATAGTATTAACTTTAGTTTTAGTCTAGTTGTTTCTTAAATTACTTTTAGTTAACTTATATTTAGTTTTTTTTTAATTTCATTTTAAGTTAATTTAATTTAATTGGATTAATAGTTTTTATTTTAGTTTTTCCTTATTTTAGTTTAGATTTAATTTAGTTAGTTGTATAATTTTGGTTTTATTTAGATTTATTTTTGTTTTTAATTTTTATTTTAGTTTTATTTTAAATTTAGGTTTGATTTGTTTTAGTTTTAGTTTCATCATAATTAGATTTTAACAAGATTTTATTTGATTTTCATTGATTTAATGGATTTGTTTGGATTGTAGGTTGTGATGAAGAGATTGGAGCTTAAGCTTAATGAAAAGGAAAACAAATTCAAACATCTATAAAAGAAGCATGGATACACATTTTGTAAGGAGGGGGATGAAATAATGGTGAAAGACTCGTCTTAGACAAGGAGAGACTTGTTCTATCACAATATCTTTCTTGAAATCTTTTGTATTTTGAATTTGAAATCAATTATAGAATTGGTGTACTATTGTTGAGTTTTGTAAATTAATAGAAGACTCTCAAGTCTTTTGTTTATATTTATAATTTGATGCTATTATCATGTTTGAGTTTAATAAAATACTTTCCATTTGACAAATTTCATTCTCGACACTATTGTCAGTTATGTGAATTCATGTTTATTTAAAATCATTGATAAGATGTCTTTCTTGATTAGTTTGAATTTGTTAATCAACCTTTGGATGTGAGTATGTGTCTATAATTTCTAATAACTGTTTACTAGATTCATTATTGGTATGCTTTTTCTTTAATCGTTGTCTTTCTTTGTGAATTGTTTGCTTAGTTAGACAACTTTATTATTTCATGTTCAATATCTTTTAATCCTCCATTTTGAGTATGAGTATATATATCTAATATTTCCTTATTAACTATTTAATGAGTTAAGATTGATGTGTATTTGTTTTAATTGTTATTAGGTTAAAAAAACTAATGCTATAGCTTGATAGCTTACTTTTATCTCATGCTCAAGTTTATGTTATTTGTCTTGCTCCTAACTAAGACATTATGAATTACTTCGATATCTTGGTTATGATAGTTTAGGATTAGAATATAGATAGATTAATTATTTTATTTTCTACAATTAGGATTTAGTAAAGCTTCAAGTTAAGTCTCCATTTACTGGAGAAAAACTTTTAAATGGGTAAATGGACCCATTATAACCAGTCGAAATCACCATGCCAAACATAAAAGGGTCTGATTGGGGCCCTGACCAGGTGATTTCTCGAATGTTGATCATGGTTAATTTTGGCCATCAACATTTTTGGTGCTAGAAGAAGGGCTAGACTGACAAGTGGGTCTGTGGATTCATTCATTTTTAATTATTTTATTTTCAATGGCTCCTTCCCAAACTCTTATTTGGAGATGTATTTCAAGATGAGTATCATGCAACACTCCATTGAAGATAGTTGAAATCTTGTCAAAAACGAAGTTCGACGGTGAGAGTGAAATTACTTCTTATGAACATATTGATCAGTTTATTCAAAATTGTATTTCTCATGATATAACTCACAAGGGTGTTATGTGTGGTATTTTCACCCTGACTTTCAAAGGTCGTATTAAGAAGTTGTGTGAAACATTATCGGTTGCATCAATTCATTCTTTGGAGCAATTTATAGAGGAGTTTTTATTTTCTTTTGAGATCTATGACTATGATAGATTATGTAGTGAAGTTAATGATCTTATAATGAAATCAAATGAATCAATGGAATAATTTTCTACAATATTTATCCATCGCTATTGCATATTTCCTTTAAATGATTTTCCTGATATTAGTGAATGGTTTCTGTTAGCACTAAGAGTCACCCTCAGATTGCAAGAGGATAATCCCAGTGCCCGTCAAAAGGTTTGTGAATGAAAATTAATAATGAAAGGTCAAATGGACAAAACTCAACATAAGAATGGTTTAACACACAAATCTGGGCTAGCACGCATAAGAAAATGAGGTTCTAATTAACTTCAGTCAATGGTTTGAGGATAAAGGTGAATAGAAGGAAGACTTAGTGAGAAAAATGGATAGTTCTGCTATAAGCAACACGCCTTCAAGAAGCCAGGAGAAGAAGAAATCAATCACAAGAACCTCTTGATCTTAAAGTTTAAAACTGAAAAGCATTCATAGTAGCATTATAATCAAACCTCCATTATAAAACAACCACAACATCTCATATGGATCATCCAATAATGAGCATTTCAGAGTAAGAGGAAACAATATGATGAAAGGAAACTGGCTTCTATTAATGAGAATGTCTCAAGTCCCATACATAACCAAAGAACAACTCTGCTTAGTCAAAATATTACCCAAGGGAGCTTTGCTCAACCATCCGACCCTCTCAAATCATTCATCTGATGTATTTATAATCCAGACAGTAGATGGTGTCTTCTCTTGTCTATCTTTTTCCTTCTGTTAGAAGGAAACTCGAGTCAATCTAGGCCTGCATGAAAAACTTCCCTCGGTGGTACTTTGGGATGATAACTTTCTGTCTCCTTCACCAGATCCTCCATGCTTCCATTTAAGGGGGTATTCGATTATTCAACCACTAGTCCTTCTTTCATTAATTGATTCAGACTGACAAATTTATGTCTCCTCGGCTAGACCCTCCATGCTTCCATTTAAAGAGGGAGTCGATTGTTCCCTTTCCTCTAGTGACAGATTGACACAGTCTGCTAACGTTCTTCTTCTCCTTGTGATGTTCGCCTAGTTTATGTTTCCACACAATGATATTGGATTGGACCCTATATAAGCACGTGATTGCGGAAGTTGCTAAGGGCAGTTTGGATCCACATTGCTCCGACCCCCACAATCCACCACCAAATTCCACATACCTCTTTAGATATACCATGGTTTCGATTATGGGACCACTCTAGTATTTTAGCATTCGAGCACTTTCAATCCCCGCAATGAAGTGTGTCCATCAATCTTGTCGTAATTCGTGATCTGGGAAACCTTGCCTTTTTTAGCGCTCCTGCTAAAATTTATTCACATGCCAACTCCATAATCCTTTTAACCATGTTTAGATATGGAGCCAATTTTGGCGCTTGGGAGCTTTGAATTTTGAGCAGGGATACCTCCCGAAGGATGATCTCTTGAATCTGATGTGGTGGCCAGACGCCACTGTGTTGACTTATCATGGAAAGAAGGGTGACATGTGTCACGTGGAAATGGGCAAATGATGCAACCAAATGACCTGGAATGAGTGCCACATGTCAGGGCCAGATGAAAGCATCTTGTCTCTACGGATGAGTACCAAGTGTCTTCGATACTTCGACACTTCAGGCTTTGAGAACTTTGTATTGCTGAGCAGGGGCATCTCCTGGAGGACGATCTCCCAAATCTGAAGTGGTGGCCCGATGCCATATGACATCACAACTACTGATGTGTCACAAAAGGAGAGTGCTACATGCCACTAGAGAATGAGTGGATGACACGCTAAAAGGTGCATAAACTGAGTGCCATGTGTCAACGATAGATGTATGTTGTGTATCTTCAACGGATGGGCATCACGTGTCTGAACTGATGAACTCCAAGAGTCTTCGACACTTCAGGTTCGAGAATTTCTGCATGTAGAGTTTGTATAACTCCCGAAGGGACAAACTCACAAAGTGATTAGTGTGTGATTATCATTAATTAAACCTAGATTAAGCCTCTTTTATCTAAATATTTTGTGACTTCGGAGCTCCGGGTTTCGGAGAACTGTGCTTGCTTTGAATAGAAAACTCTCGGAGTGGAAATGTTGGGAAGTGACGAGGTTTCCTAATGTCATATGATGTCATAGTGTATAAGTTCCACATGCTTCAACACTTCGGCACTTTGGCACTTCTGTCTGGTCGTTAATCCTCGTGTAACTTTGAAAATCCAAATGTACGAGAGTTGTTAATCTGAACTGTGTACGAGATCTCCACCGTTGAAAGTTGAACCTATCTTGTTGCTTGTATTTTAAGATCAAAATGGACTGTTCTGAATGTTGTGTTTTGCGCTCATGATTGTTCCCTGTGCAAATAAAGGACTTGGATGACCTGTTGTGAGCTCAATCAATGGAAAACAAGATGACCAGTAATTCGAACCAGATCCTGATATGTGCTTATCCTTCAAGAAAAAATGAAAAACCTTGTGTAAAGAATCAGTCAAGCAAGACACTAAGGATGATCCAGTCTTTGAACAAAAGGGAAACCGACCTTATCAACCAAAAGAGGGAAAATTTTTAGGAAGGTATGCATAAAAGAGAGAGATGGGGTGGGGTGCAGACTTAGGTCTTGACAACAACTACATGCGTCCCTTGACAACTTCATGTGATAACATTGGCTGCACAGGGGACGGCATGCTCTTTGTGAGATTCTAAGAACAATAAGCTTCAGTGTCTTACCCTAGGGTTATGGGGTCACTTATTCGAACAAAAATAAAAGAAAAAGTGATATTTACAATGAATGGAAAGTTAATCATGGCTTAAGAAAAATATTTTTTTAGAAAGCGCCCATTGACAGGGCCACCAAAAAATTTGGAACCCTCCAAGTTCTACAATTTATAAGTGTTATTTGAAAATACCTCAGAAATATTGAAATGACCAATCCACAAGGCTTCAAATTTACCATATTTTACTTTGTCTTGCCTAGGTGCATCCCACTTGAGCACTAGATCTCCCAACTGGAAATCTTCTTTGCTTACCTTATTTTCAAAGGCTTGCTTCATATTCTGTTGATGGTCCTTTGCTATGTCAAGTAGTTTCTCCCTAGTTTTTTGCACTTCTACCAGTTGTTGTATCCTCCTGACCAGATCATCGGGTCCCCCTTAGTAGTCCTGGAGGAATTTTGCCACAGGCAATGGAAGCTAAGTAGAAAAGATAGCCTCCACTCCATATACACACTGAAAAGGGGAAATACGCAATGACCTCTTTGTTGTAACTCTATAATCCCATAAGATGAATTTCAGCTTTGAGTCCCATGCTTTCTTATTGTCTTCTAACAATTTCTTGATGATCTTTATGAGGATCTTGTTAGAGGACTCTGCCAAACCATTTCTTTGGGGGTAGTAAGGAGTATAATGGAATAATGTAATCCCATATTGTTCACATAACTTGATCAATGGTTCATCTTTGAAGGAGGCAACATTGTCAGTAACAATCTTTCTTGGACAACCAAATCTTGACATGATATCCTCAAGAAAACTAATGATTCCCTTGTGGGAGGAATTTCTTGTAGGAATGTCTTCTATCCACTTGGTGAAATAATCAATGGCATTCAAAATTGACCTATGCTAACCACTTGAAGTTGGGTGGATTTCCCCAATGGAGTCAAGACCCCACTGCTGAAATGGTCCAGAAACTATCACAGGCTTCAAAGGCAAATATTTGAGATGTTGCTTTCCTGAAAGATTTTGGCATTTGACACAAGCTCTAATCTTTGCACAAACATCAGCAAAAATGCTAGGCCATAAATACCCATCTCTGAGGATATTATAAGCTGTGGTTCTCCATAAGTGATGCCCCCCACATAGGCTGTCATGAAAATCAGTCATGGCCTTTTGGGCCTCCTGTGGATCTAGACATCTCAATAAAACTCCTAGAGGATATTTCCAATATAAGACATGATCGACTAGACAATATATGATTGCTTTAAGCTTCAAATATCTCACCTTATTCTTTTCCAAACCATCAAGAGGCTGCAACTTCTGCAAAAAATATATGATGTCTCTATACCAAGTGAATTATGCCAAATTTGGACTAGCATGAGAGCTTTTATCAACAAACTCAGCTTGCTGATTTTCTGAGTTTATATTCATGAAATTAACCCCTAAAGATTTGCAATGTGATTCATCCAACAACCTTGCTAAACCTTGGCCTTTCACTAGTTTAGTGGGTTTCATTTCAAGGTCAAATTCGATAATTTTAGCAATCCATTTTATCCTCTTCCCATCTATGTCAGACTGGATAAGTATCTCTTTCACTAAGGCTGAAGGGACATATGAAACAATCTTTGAATGCAGAACATAAACTATGAAAGCCTTGAGGGCTTTGACCAAAGCATAAGCCTATTTTTCCATGATATCATAACTCATTTCTGCATCCCTCAATGCTCTGCTGAAAAAGGAAATAAACTGCTTTGTCCGCTCTGCATTTTTCTGCAGCAAAACAACAACCAATGTGTCAAATGAGGCAAAGGAAAATATCATAAAATCTTTGGAATAGTCAGGGATAATGAGCACAGGTGCTTCAGTCAAGGAATTTTTTATATGATCAAAAGACTCTCTAGCCTCATTAGTCCATTTCACCTTATTTCCTTTCCTAAGCATGATTGTAATGTACTTCACTAATTCAACAAAGTTAGAGATGAATATTCTTAGAAAATTGATTTTCCCCAAGAAAGACTGAACTTATTTCTTGGATCTAGGAAAAGATAAGGTCTGGATGGCCTCTACTCTGCTTGGATCAATCCTTACCCCTTCTACTGAGACAATGTGCCCCAATAACTTACCTTCCTTCATAGAAAACATAGAGTTCTTAGAATTGAGAGAGAGACCAAACTTTCTGCACTTCAGGAAGACCTTTTTAAAATGATGATAATTCTCTTGATCAAATTTTGAGAACACTGTAATGTCATCTATATAGATGAATACAAAATTTTCCTTCTCCCCAATGAAGGAAATGTCCATTGCTCTTTGAAAGTTCTCTCCTGCGTTCATCAATCCAAACTGAATTTTATCATACATGAATGTTCCCTAAGGAGTAGTAAAGGTTGTCTTGTCTCTATCTTTAGTCAAGACATAGATCTAATTTTAGCCAGAAAAGCCATCAATCATAGACATCCTAGATGAACCAAAGACTCTCTGCAAAATGTGCTCCATCTTTGGAAAGGGGTAATTATCTTTCTTGGATATTCTATTCAAATTTATGAAATCAACACATAGTCTAATTTCCCCATTTTTCTTCCTCACAAGGACCAAGTTAGCCACCCACTCAGAGTATCTCAAAGGAATGATGATCTTCGCATCCAACAACTTCTTCACTTCTTTTTCCATAATAGGCAACAACATAGGATTTATCTATCTGAATTTTTGCCTAAAAGGCTTGGTATCTTCTTTCAAATGGATCTTATGTTCAGTTATGTTTGTGTCATATGTTTTCAAATATTCATATTTCCAGAAAAACACATCAACAAACACCTTTAAAAGCTTAACAGACTCAACCATTTGTTCCTTTGACAAGTTTCTAGACAACTTAACATACTTTGGATCCTCCTCTGTACCTAAATTGCATTCAATCACCTCGACATTTTCAGTTGAACCTTTAACCTTTACAAAAACATCATTTCTATCAAAGAATCTCTCCAAGGGGACTAGTCCTTTTGGAATATGGTTACTGGGCAGTTGAACAATATGATGGTCAACAATTTTATTCAAAAAAATGTTAGCATGAGGGATTTTTTTGTATCATGATGTTGATCAATATGTAAGAAATAAAACTCATCCACATCTCAAAAAATCTTTTTATCTCAAGATCATCCTCAAAAACCTTCCAATGTTTGACATTCTTAGGTATAGAGGGTCTATAATTCACTTCCACATCATATTTGAGTTTAGGGGGAAAAGGAATTTTGAAATTAATTGCTGAAACAAGCAAGGAATCTTCCATAGTGTTCTCCTCTCTTGGGACAAATGAGATATTAAAATCTAAGAAGAAACTATCAATAAGATCCCAAACTTCATTTTTGTAAGTCCTTAACCTGGGTTGTTTAGCTTGATACAAATTTTTAACTTGATGAACAATTAATTCAACATCTCCCAACACTGCTAGCTCTTCAAGGCTCATGTCTTTAACAACCCTCAAACTCAAAACAAGAGCCTCATATTCTGCCACATTATTTGTAGTTTCAAATTAAATCTTGTAAGGAAAACATTTGATCTCTTGGGTAGGAGAAATAAATACTACCCCAGCACCAACACCCTCCCTAGAAGAGGCTCCATAAAAATACATCTTATAGACAGAGGTATTAGGAGGAGGATCTTCATAAGAGGTAAGGGGAGGATTTCTGATTTCAATAGGTGGTTGAGGTCCATCAGTGAGTTGTAATACAATGGATCCTAAATCTATAGCAACTGCAAAAATAGGGTGGTTGGTAGGATTTTCTTCATCACTGATGATGTAGGATAATTGTGCCTCCCTATAAATCCTTCTATGTTCTCCCCCAAACACAGGAATGGTGGCATATGAAAGGTCCATCTGCAAAGTTCCCCCTAGTCTTTTGATCCAAGATCTTGACAAGAGCATACCAAATTTAGGGGGGGACATTAGCCACCATAATATCCATGACCACATTTTTCATTGGCAGTTGGAACATGGTAAAAACCAGGTCTTTTATAACCCAAAGACACTTCACCTTCCTGGAATCAAATGAGTATAGGTCATGCCAGGTTTTTGTAATTTCCAACCCAAGATCATCCATGAAATTTTTAGGCATGAGGTTATGAGATTCCCTTGAGTCCATCAAGCAGTTGTGTAACAATTTATCATGAATGTTTAATGATATGTAGAAATGAGGGGAACAATCATCCCTATCTTCTACCAAAGGTCCTAGGATCATAGCTAGTTTTTCATACTGAAGGTTGACTGACTCTGTGAAATTAGAGGAAGGATCACAATGCAACATTTTAGAAATATATCTTTTGAATTCCTCATTCTTAACTATCTCCAAAAAAGGTACAAGGATTTTAATATTTTGAATCTCACTCTAAAAGCTAAAAGATGATGGAGATTTCATAATATCCTTAACTTCTGGGGTAGGGCTCTTAGCCAATGGCTGGGGGTTTTGTACATCCTTTTCTTTGCTGCTAGCTACCACAACCTTAGCAAATTTTCTGCTTTAGTGGGCTAATTGGAACTGTCAGCATTTCCTTCCTTCTTTTTTGACCTTAGGTTGTATTTATTTGGATTGGCATTGGTTTTTTCCCCTTTACTCAATTCATTCAGTTGGTCATCCATGAGAGACTCTTCATATGCATATTAAGTAAAATGAGGATATGACGAGGTATCACCAAGACAATGGATTCCAGGATCATTTTATTCATCCTCTCCTTCTTCATCATCAATAAGGTTATTTTGGAGAGGGGCTTGGACCTTTTCATCATCCCAATCCCTATTCCTTTTCTCTCTTAGGAGGACCTGAGGGGAATTATTTGGTCTTCTGAAATTACCTCTATTATCAACATTCTATGTGCTCCTATAGCTCTATTTTCTTTCAAGTTCCAACTTCTCCATTTCATCCGAAAGCGATTTTACCAATTTTGTAAGTTCATCAACTTGAGGGTGGACAACATGGGATTCAGAGGTTGAAGCTTCATCCCTACCTTTCCTTCCGTCTCTATCAGATTTTCCCCTAAGTTTTTTAGCTGCCAATATCTTAGATTCTACTTCCAAAGCTGCATCCTACATATGGGCTAGAGAGGTATATATTCTTTCTATCAAAAGGAGGCAAAACTAAAAGTCAAAATCACTGACATAGGTAATTTTGGTAGAGGTATTTGTAGGATTTATTTCAGTAGGAATATTGTTGTACATTTTATTAAATCTTTTTGAGAAGTCTAAAACAGATTCCCCCTCCTTCCTCTTAAGTGACCCAAATTATGTAATATAATAAAGGAAATCGTTTTTAACCCCCAATGCCTCAAGAAAGCATCATCCAAAGCTTAAATCCCAACCAAAGATCCAGGAGTTAAATCCCTAAACCATTTTCTAGCCTCACCATCAAGGCTCTGCACAAATACTCTCATCCATACATCTTCATTTTCAATGTTAAGGTTGTCTGCATAACTATAAAAGGCTGCAAGATGTTCTTCAACAGTTATGTCTGTTGGATTACTGAGAGGGGGGGTGAATCAGTAATAGATCAATTTAACCATGTAATCCAAGTGTTATATCAATGAAGCATTATTATCCAATAACTGCAGAGTAAATAAGCAATGAACAAATGAACAATCATACACATACACAGTACACCAGTGTTTTACGTGGAAACCCAAATCGGGAGAA
>JASDQU010751264.1:22710-35065 GCA_032191745.1 Picea mariana | reverse complement strand
TATTGTAATTTCATAGTAAATCTGGACCATTCATTATAAGATCGAAGATCTGACGATAGAAGTTATGTTAGGGTTTTTTTCCCTAGAAAGAAACCCTCTTTTATGAGGAAAATGTGATGTGGCTATGCATCATTGGGAATATTGTATTATGAGAGAGGAGATTGTGAGAGAAAGAAGAGGAAGTTACAATGGGTGTGTTGTAAGTTGTATCCCTTAATTTCGCTGGATAATAAAAGGAAGGACTTGACAATTTATTTGGTGGACGTAGCCCACACCGGGTGAACCACGCATATTTTTGTCTCTATTGTATTGTGTATCTTATGTGTTTTATTTCCACATTTGTTTTATTTTATTGTTCCACGATCCTGTTTTTCTAACAAAATATATATGTAACCTGAAGATGCCACATGGGAACTGACAACGATTTAATAATAATTTCCTTATGTCTAACCTAGAGGACAACACTACTTTTGAAGGGGGAGGGCATGTTATGGTCCTATCCTAACCTCCCTACTTTAGTCTACTTGGGAGTTAGTTAATTGTGTATGTGGCCATCCTCTTTGATTAAGGCCCATTATATAGTAGTGGATATTTATTTAATGTAAAAGGGTCCAATTTATAAGGCCCACTAGCTAGTTGGTATTCATTAATGATGGGACCACAAGTAGTTAGGGTTTTTCTATTAAGAATATATTTAAAGAGATAGGAGGCTATGTAATGTTTTGTTTGTTGTATTTGAAGTTTTTCTCAATGAAAGGTCACCTCACCTTAAAAGGAAATTGAACATTGTTTTTTTTTTTTTGTCTAGTTATCATAATATAAGAGTATGTTTCACATATTTCATCTTATTTGTCTCTTGCAACTAGCTCTCTATAATTATATTATATGTATACTTGGTTGTGTTTCCATTTTAAGAATTAAGGAACACTACACAAAACGAATGCCTTTGGTTGGAATGAGGAGGCTCACCGAACTTTTCAAGCTTTAAAAGATGCTATGTTTACTACCCCAATACTAGCATTGCCTAACTTCACTAATACTTTTGTCTTGGAATGTGATGCATTTAACAAATGAATTGGGGCACTATTAATGAAAGAGGGACACTTATTGGCCTTCGTCAATGATAAATTATTTGATAGAAACTTGGGGAAACCCATCTATGAAAATGAAATGTTAGTTATTTTTTTATGCAGTTGATATGTCGTGTCCTTGATGTAGCATCATTTCCATATTAAAAAATACCTCACAACTTGAAATATTTCTTGGAAGATAGGTTTTCCTCTCCATAGAAACAAAAGTGGGTCACTAAAATGTTAGGCTATGACTACGAGATTATATACAAAAAGGGAAAGAAGAACTTGGTGGATTTACTCTATCTAGGAAGTTGTTGTGGCAAACAACAACCCCCTTAATTTTTTATAAAAGTAAAGGGACCTCCTCATTAAATTTAAGAAAACATTTCTTTTAATGCACTTTTGAATTTTTTTTTCTCTTAATTTGAAGGTATGAATGTTTTTTTTTTTTTTTTAATAATTTTGGTTTTGAATGTTTGGATGATATTTCATGGATGATGACTTAATGGTGCGATGTTTTATATTAGTTTATCGTTCTTTTCACTACCAAAAGTCCCTATCTTTTTAGATACCAACTACCATGAAATTTGCACTAAAAGAGATATTAAAATGTTGTTAACGGGACCATGATTTTCCTGGTCAAAAGTTTAACATTTAACATGAATTGCGTAAACATCAAATGATACAAATATGCGTTTAGAAATCATTATTTTTCCACGTAAGGTTATTTTCTCAATAAAGGATTAATCCTGGGCCAGGAGACCATAAAGAGGAAAGCAAGATGGCAGTTTTGATTTTAGTTCTCTAATTATTATTATTATTTTAATTTAGTTTTTTGGTTTTTATTTTTGTTTTAGTTTGATTTTATTACTGTATAGTTAATTATTTTAGTTTTGGTTAATTTTAATTTTAGTCTTAATTTAGTTTTTAGATTGATTTAATTTAGTTGTTTAGTTTTGTTATTTTTTAATTTTATTTTAATTTTAAAACTTTAATTTTATTTTAGTTGTGATTTAGTTTATTAAGAATAGTTACAGAATCTTAAATTTTGTAGTCATTTCTTTTAAAAGATAAATATTTTCAACTTTAGTTTAATTTAGTTTTAGTCTAGTTGTTAAATTACTTTTAGTTAGCTTATATTTAGTTTTTTTTATCTCATTTTAAGTTAATTTAATTTAATTGGATTAATAGTTTTCATTTTAGTTTTTCCTTATTTTAGTTTAGATTTAATTTAGTTAGTTGTATAGTTTTGGTTTTATTTAGATTTATTTTTGTTTTTAATTTTTATTTTAGTTTTATTTTAAATTTAGGTTTGATTTGTTTTAGTTTTATTTTCATCATAATTAGATTTTAACAAGATTTTATTTGATTTTTATTGATTTAATGGATTTGTTTGGATTGTAGGTTGTGATGAAGAGATTGGAGCTTAAGCTTAATGAGAAGGAAAACAAATTCAAACACCTATAAAAGAAGTATAAAAGAAGCATGGATACACATTTTGTAGGGAGGGGGATGAAAGAATGGCGAACAAGTTGTCTTAGGCAAGGAGAGACTTGTTCTATCACAATATTTTTCTTGAAATCTTTTGTATTTTGAGTTTGAAATCAATTATATAATTGGTGTACTATTGTCGAGTTTTGTAAACTAATAGAAGACTCTCAAGTCTTTTGTTTATATTTATAATTTGATGCTATTATCATGTTTGAGTTTAATAAAATACTTTCCATTTGACAAATTTCATTCTCGACACTATTATCAGTTATGTGAATTCATGTTTATTTAAAATCATTGATAAGATGTCTTTCTTGATTAGTTTGAATTTGTTAATCAACCTTTGGATGTGAGTATGTGTATCTATAGTTTCTAATAATTGTTTACTAGATTCATTATTGGTATGTTTTTTCTTTAATCGTTGTCTTTCTTTGTGAATTTTTTTCTTAGTTAGACAACTTTATTATTTCATGTTCAATATCTTTTAATCCTCCATTTTGAGTATGAGTATATATATCTAATATTTCCTTATTAACTATTTAATGAGTTAAGATTGATGTGTATTTGCTTTAATTGTTATTAGGTTAAAAAAACTAATGTTATAGCTTGATAGCTTACTTTTATCTCATGCTCAAGTTTATGTTATTTGTCTTGCTCCTAACTAAGACATTATGAATTACTTCGATATCTCGGCTATGATAGTTTAGGCTTAGAATATAGATAGATTAATTCTTTTATTTTCTACAATTAGGATTTAGTAAAGCTTCAAGTTAAGTCTCCATTTACTGGAGAAAAACTTTTAAATGGGTAAATGGACCCATTATAACCAGTCGAAATCACCATGCTAAACATAAAAGGGTCTGATTGGGGCCCTGACCGGGTGATTTCTCGAATGTTGATCATGGTTAATTTTGGCCATCAACATTTTTGGTGCTAGAAGAAGGGCTAGACTGACAAGTGGGTCTGTGGATTCATTCTTTTTTAATTATTTTATTTTCAATGGCTCCTTCCCAAACTCTTATTTGGAGATGTATTTCAAGATGAGTATCATGCAACATTCCATTGAAGATAGTTGAAATCTTGTCAAAAATGAAGTTCGATGGTGAGAGTGAAATTACTTCTTATGAACATATTGATCAGTTTATTCAAAATTGTATTTATCATGATATAACTCACAAGGGTGTTATGTGCGGTATTTTCACCCTGACTTTCAAAGGTTGTATTAAGAAGTTGTGTGAAACATTATCGGTCGCATCCATTCATTCTTTGGAGCAATTTATAGATGAGTTTTTATGTTCTTTTTAGATCTATGACTATGATAGATTATATAGTGAAGTTAATGATCTTATAATGAAATCAAATGAATCAATAGAATAATTTTCTACAATATTTATCCATCTCTATTGCATATTTCCTTTAAATGATTTTCTTGATATTAGTGAATGGTTTTTGTTAGCACTAAGAGTCACCCTCAGATTGCAAGAGGATAATCCCAGTACCCATCAAAAGGTTTGTGAATGAAAATTAATAATGAAAGGTCAACTGGACAAAACTCAACATAAGAATGGTTTAACACACAAATCTGGGCTAGCATGCATAAGCAAATGAGGTTCTGATTAACTTCAGTCAATGGTTTGAGGATAAAGGTGAATAGAAGGAAGACTTAGTGAGGAAAATGGATAGTTATGCTTTAAGCATCAGGCCTTCAAGCAGCCAGGAGAAGAAGAAATCAGTCACAAGAACCTCTTGATCTTAAAGTTTAAAACTGAAAAACATTCATAGTAGCATTATAATCAAACCTCCATTATAAAACAACCACAACATCTCATATGGATCATCCAATAATGAGCATTTCAGAGTAAGAGGAAACAATATGATGAAAGGAAACTGGCTTCTATTAATGAGAATGTCTCAAGTCCCATACATAACCAAAGAACAACTCTGCTTAGTCAAAATATTACCCAAGGGAGCTTTGCTCAACCATCCAACCCTCTCAAATCATTCATCTGATGTATTTATAATCCAGATAGTAGATGGTGTCTTCTCTTGTCTATCTTTTTCCTTCTGTTAGAAGGAAACTCGGGTCAATCTGGGCCTGCATGAAAAACGTCCCTCGGTGGTACTTTGGGATGACAACTTTCTGTCTCCTTCACCAGACCCTCCATGCTTCCATTTAAGGGGGTATTCGATTATTCAACCACCAATCCTTCTTTAATTAACTGATTCAGACTGACAAATTTATGTCTCCTCGGCTAGACCCTCCATGTTTCCATTTAAGGAGGGAGTCGATTGTTCCGTTTACTCTAGTGACAAATTGGTCACAGTCTGCTAACGTTCTTCTTCTCCTTGTGATGTTCGCCTAGTTTATGTTGCCACACAATGATCTTGGATTGGACCCTATATAAGCACGTAATTGCGGAAGCTGCTAAGGGCGGTTTGGATCCACACTGCTCCAACCCCCACAATCCACCACCAACTTCCACGTACCTCTTTAGATATACCATGGTTTCAATTACGGGACCGCTCTAGTATTTTAGCATTTGAGCACTTTCTATCCCCGCAATGAAGTGTGTCCATCAATCTTGTCGTAATCCGTGATCTAGGAAACCTTGTCTTTTTTAGCGCCCCTGCTAAAATTTATTCACATGCCAACTCCAGAATCCTTTTAACCATGTTTAGATATGGAGCCAATTTTGGCGCTTGGGAGATTTGAATTTTGAGCAGGGATACCTCTCGAAGGATGATCATCTCCTGAATCTGATGTGGTGGCCGGACGCCACCGTGTTGACTTGCCATGGAAAGAAGGGTGACACGTGTCACGTGGAAATGGGAAAATGACGCAACCAAATGACCTGGAATGAGTGCCACATGTCAGGGCCAGATGGAAGCATCTTGTCTCTACGGATGAGTGCCAAGTGTCTTCGACACTTCGACACTTCAGGCTTTGAGAGCTTTGTATTGCTGAGCAGGGACATCTATTGGAGGACGATCTCCTGAATCTGAAGTGGTGGCTCAATGCCATATGACATCACAACTACCGATGTGTCACAAAAGGAGAGTGCTACATGTCACTCGAGAATGAGCGGATGACATGCCAAAAGGTGCATAAACTGAGTGCCACGTGTCAACGGTAGATGTGTGTTGTGTATCTTCGACGGATGGGCATCACGTGCCTAAACTGATGAACTCCAACAGTCTTTGACACTTCAGGTTCAAGAATTTTCGCATGTAGAGTTTGTATAACTCCCGAAGGGCTGAACTCACGATGTGTTTAGTGTGTGCTTATCATTAATTAAACCTAGATTAAGCCTCTTTTATCTAAATATTTTGGAACTTCAGATCTCCGGGTTTCGGAGAACTGTGCTTGCTTTGAATAGAAAACTCTCGGAGTGGAAATGTTGGGAAGTGACGAGGTTGCCTAATGTCATATGATGTCATAGTGGATAAGTTCCACGTGCTTCGACACTTCGTCACTTCGGGGCTTCTGTCTGTTCGTTAATCCTCGTGTAACTTTGAAAATCCAAATGTACGAGAGCCGTTAATCTGAACTGTGCACGATATCTCCACCGTTGAAAGTTGAACCTATCTTGTTGCTTGTATTTTAAGATCAAAATGGACTGTTCTGAATGTTGTGTTTTGCGCTCATGATTGTTCCCTGTGCAAACAAAGGACTTGGACGACCTGTTGTGAGCTTAATCAATGGAAAACAAGATGACCGGTAATTTGAACCAGATCCTAATATGTGTTTATCCTTCAAGAAAAAAAGAAAAACCTTGTGTAAAGAATTATTCAAGCAAGACACTAAGGATGATCCAGTCTTTGAACAAAAGGGAAACTGACCTTATCAACCAAAAGAGGGAAAATTTCTAGGAAGGTATGGATAAAAGAGAGAGACGGGGCGGGGTGTAGACTTAGGTCTTGACAACAACTACATGCATCCCTTGACAACTTCATGTGATAACATTGGCTACACAGGGGATGGCATGCTCTTTGTGAGCTTCCAAGAACAATAAGCTTCAGTGGCTTACCCTAGGGTTATGGGGTCACTTATTCGAACAAAAATAAAAGAAAAAGTGATATTTACAATGAATGGAAAGTCAATCATGGCTTAAGAAAAGTATTTTTTTAGAAAGCGCCCATTGACAGGGCCACCAAAAACTTTGGAATCCTCCAAGTTCTACAATTTACAAGTGTTATTTGAAAATACCTCTGAAATATTGAAATGACCAATCCACAAGGCTTTGAATTTACCATATTTTACTTTGTCTTGCTTGGGTGCATCCCACTTGAGCACTAGATCTTCCAGCTGGAAATCTTCTTTTCTTACCTTATTTTCAAAGGCTTGCTTCATATTCTGTTGATGGTCCTTTGCTCTGTCAAGTAGTTTCTCCCTAGTTTGTTGCACTTCTACCAGTTGTTGTATCCTCCTGACCAAATCATCGGGTCCCCCTTAGTAGTCCTGGAGGAATTTTGCCACAGGCAATGGAAGCTAAGTAGAAAAGATAGCCTCCACTCCATATACAAGCTAAAAAGGGGAAATACCCAGTGACCTCTTTGTTGTAACTCTATAAGCCCATAAGACGAATTTAAACTTTGAGTCCCATGCTTTCTTATTGTCTTCTAACAATTTCTTGATGATATTTATGAGGATCTTGTTAGAGGACTCTGCCAAACCATTTCCTTGGGGGTAGTAAGGAGTATAATGGAATAATGTAATCCCATATTGTTCACATAACTTGATCAATGGTTCATCTTTGAAGGAGGCAACATTGTCAGTAACAATCTTGCTTGGACAACCAAATCTTGACATGATATCCTCAAGAAAACTAATGATTCCCTTGTGGGAGGAATTTCTTGTAGGAATGTCTTCTATCCACTTGGTGAAATAATCAATGGCATTCAAAATTGACCTATCCTAACCACTTGAAGTTGGGTAGATTTCCCCAATGAAGTTAAGACCCCACTGCTAAAATGGTCCAGAAACTATCACGTGCTTCAAAGGCAAATATTTGAGCTGTTGCTTTCCAGAAAAATTTTGGCATTTGACACAAGCTCTAATCTTTGCACAAACATCAGCAAAAATGCTAGGCCAGAAATACTTAGCTCTGAGGATATTATAAGCTGTGGTTCTCCAAAAGTGATGCCCCCCACTTACGCTGTCATGAAAATCAGTCATGGCCTTTTGGGCCTCCTGTGGATCTAGACATCTCAATAAAACTCCTAGAGGATATTTCCAATATAAGACACGATCGACTAGACAATATATGATTGCTTTAAGCTTCAAATATCTCACCTTATTCTTTTCCAAACCATCAAGAGGCTGCAACTTCTGCAAAAAATATATGATGTCTCTATACCAAGTGCATTATGCCAAATTTGGACTCGCATGAGATCTTTTATCAACAAACTCAACTTGCTAATTTTCTGAGTTTATATTCATGAAATTAACCCCTAAAGATTTGCAATTTGATTCATCCAACAACCTCGCTAAACCTTGGCCTTTCACTAGTTTAGTGGGTTTCATTTCAAGGTCAAATTCGATAATTTTAGCAATCCATTTTCTCCTCTTCCCATCTATGTTAGACTGGATAAGTATCTCTTTCACTAAGGCTGAAGGGACATATGCAACAATCTTTGAATGCAGAACATAAACTATGAAAGCCTTGAGGGCTTTGACCAAAGCATAATCCTATTTTTCCATGATATCATAACTCATTTCTGCATCCCTCAATGCTCTGCTGAAAAAGGAAATAGATTGCTCTGTCCCCTCTGCATTTTTCTACAGCAAAACGACAACCAATGTGTCAAATGAGGCAAAGGAAAATATCAGAAAATCTTTGGAATAGTCAGGGCTAATGAGCACAGGTGCTTCAGTCAAGGAATTTTTTATATGATCAAAAGACTCTCTAGCCTCATTAGTCCATTTCACCTCATTCCCTTTCCTAAGCATGGTTGTAATGTACTTCACTAATTCAACAAAGTTAGAGATGAATATTCTTAGAAAATTGATTTTCCCCAAGAAAGACTGAACTTATTTCTTGTATCTAGGAAAAGATAAGGTCTGGATGGCCTCTACCCTACTTGGATCAAGACTTACCCCTTCTACTGATACAATGTGCCCCAATAACTTACCTTCCTTCATAGCAAACATAGACTTCTTAGAATTGAGAGAGAGACCAAACTTTCTGCACTTCAGGAAGACCTTTTTGAAATGATGATAATGCTCTTAGTCAAATTTTGAGAACACTGTAATGTCATCTAGATAGATGACTACAAAATTTTCCTTCTCCCAAATGAAGGAAATGTCCATTTCTCTTTGAAAGTTCTCTCCTGCGTTCATCAATCCAAACTGAATTTTAGCATACATGAATGTGCCCCAAGGAGTAGTAAAGGTTGTCTTGTCTCTATCTTTAGTCAAGACATAGATCTGATTTTAGCCAAAAAAGCCATCAATCATAGACATCCTAGATGAACCAAAGACTCTCTGCAAAATGTGCTCCATCTTTGTAAAGGGGTAATTATCTTTCTTGGATATTCTATTCAAATTTATGAAATCAACACATAGTCTAATTTCCCCATTTTTCTTCCTCACAAGGACCAAGTTAGCCACCCACTCAGAGTATCTCAAAGGAATGATGATCTTCGCATCCAACAACTTCTTCACTTCTTTTTCCATAATATGCAACAACATAGGATTTATTTGTCTGAATTTTTGCCTAAAAGGCTTGGTATCTTCTTTCAAATGGATCTTATGTTCAATTATGTTTGTGTCATATGTTTTCAAATATTCATATTTCCAGGAAAACACATCAACAAACTCCTTTAAAAGCTTAACATACTCAACCATTTGTTCCTTTGACAAGTTTCTTTTCAACTTAACATACTTTGGATCCTCCTCTGTACCTAAATTGCATTCAGTCACCTCGGCATTTTCAGTTGAACCTTTAACCTTTACAAAAACATCATTTCTATCAAACAATCTCTCCAAGGGGACTAGTCCTTTTGGAATATGGTTACTGGGCAACTGAAAAATATGATGGTCAACAATTTTATTCAAAAAAATGTCAGCATGAGGGATTTTTTTGTATTATGATCTTGATCAATATGTAAGGAATACAACTCATCCACAGTCTCAAGAAATCTTTTTATCTCAAGATCATCCTCAAAAACCTTCCAATGTTTGACATTCTCAGGTATAGAGGGTCTATAATTCACTTCCACATCATATTTGAGTTTAGGGGGCAAAGGAATTCTGAAATTACTTGCTGAAACAAGCAAGGAATCTTCCATAGTGTTCTCCTCTCTTGGGACAAATGAGATATTGAAATCTAAGAAGAAACTATCAATAAGATCCCAAACTTCATTTTTGTAAGTCCTTAACCTGGGTTGTTTAGCTTGATACAGATTTTTAACTTGATGAACAATTAATTCAACATCTCCCAACACTGCTAGCTCTTCAAGCCTCATGTCTTTAACAACCCTCAAACCCAAAACAAGGGCCTCATATTNTCAAATTAAAGCTTGTAAGGCAAAGATTTGATCACTTGGGTAGGAGAAATAAAGACTACCCCAGCACCAGCACCCTCCCTAGAAGAGGCTCCATAAAAAAACATCTTCTAGATAGAGGTATTAGGAGGAAGATCTTCATAAGAGGTAAGGGGAGGATTTCTGATTTCAATAGGTGGTTGAGGTGCATCAGTGAGTTGTAATACAATGGATCCTAAATCTATACCAACTGCAAAAATAGGGTGGTTGGTAGGATTTTCTTCATCACTGATGATGTAGGATAATTGTGCCTCCCTATAAATCCTTCTATGTTCTCCCCCAAACACAGGAATGGTGGCATATGAAAGGTCCATCTGCAAAGTTCCCCCTAATCTTTTGATCCAATATCTTGACAAGAGCATACCAAATTTAGGGGGGACATTAGCCACCACAATATCCATGACCACATTTTTCATTGGCAGTTGGAACATGGTAAAAACCAGGTCTTTTATAACCCCAAGAAACTTCACCTTCCTGGAATCAAATGAGTATAGGTCATGGTATGTTTTTGTAATTTCCAACCCAAGATCATCCATGACATTTTTAGGCATGAGGTTATGAGATGCCCTTGAGTCCATCAAGCACTTGTGCAGCAATTTATCATGAATGTTTAATGATATGTAGAAAGGAGGGGAAGAGTCATCCCTATCTTCTACCAAAGGTCCTAGGATCATAGCTAGTTTTTCATACTGAAGGTTGACTGACTCTATGGAATTAGAGGAAGGCTTGGGATGCAACATTTTATAAAGATATCTTTTGAATTCCTCATTCTTAATTATCTCCAAAAAAGGTAGAAGGATTTTAATATTTTGAATCTCACTCTAAAAGATAAAAGATGATGGAGATTTCATAATATCCTTAACTTCTGGGGCAGGGCTCTTAGCCAATGCCTGGGGGTTTTGTACATCCTTTTCTTTGCTTCTAGCTACCACAACCTTAGCAAAATTTCTTCTTTAGTGGGATAATTGGAAGTGTCAGCATTTCCTTCCTTCTTTTTTGACCTTAGGTTGTATTTATTTGGATTGGCATTGGTTTTTTCCCCTTTACTCAATTCATTCAGTTGGTCATCCATGAGAGACTCTTCATATGCATATTAGGTCAAATGAGGAGATGACGAGGTATCACCAAGACAATGGATTCCAGGATTAGTTTATTCATCCTCTCCTTCTTCATCATCAATAAGGTTATTTTGGAGAGGGGCTTGGACCTTTTGATCATCCCTATCCCTATTCCTTTTCTCTCTTAAGAGGACCTGAGGGGAATTATTTGGTCTTCTGAAATTACCTCTATTATCAACATTTTGTGTGCTCCTATAGCTCTGTTTTCCTTCAAGTTCCAACTTCTCCATTTCATCAAAAAGCGATTTTACCAATTTTGTAAGTTCATCAACTTGAGGGTGGACAACATGGGATTCAGAGGTTGAAGCTTCATCCCTACCTTTCCTTCTTTCTCTATCAGATTTTCCCCTAAGTTTTTCAGCTGCCAATATCTTAGATTCTACTTCCAAAGATGCATCCTGCATATGGGCTAGAGAGGTAGATATTCTTTCCATCAACAGGAGGCAAAACTAAGGGTCAAAATCACTGACATAGGTAATTTTGGCAGAGGTCTTTGTAGGATTTATTTCAGTAGGAATATTGTTGTACATTTTATTAAATCTTTTTGAGAAGTCTAAAACATATTCCCCCTCCTTCCTCTTAAGTGACCCAAATTATGTAATATAATAAAGGAAATCCTTTTTATCCCCCCAATGCCTCAAGAAAGCATCATCCAAAGCTTAAATCCCAACCAAAGATCCAGGAGTTAAATCCCTAAACCATTTTCTAGCCTCACCATCAAGGCTCTACACAAATACTCTCATCCATACATCTTCATTTTCAATGTTAAGGTTGTCTGCATAACTATAAAAGGCTGCAAGATGTTCTTCAACAGTTATGTCTTCCTCCCCTGTGAACTTGAGCATGTACTTAAGGTAGTCTCCAAATGGGAAATCATTGATAGGATGAGGTAAAATAAGAGGGGCATACCTAGCAGCCACTATGACATCCATCCTATTTCTAGGAAGGTTAGCACCTTCCATTAGGTTGTGAACTGTAGGAGAGCAAGGGGAATACAGAGTGTTGACAGGTACAACTACAACTTGAAATTTTTGAGAAAGAGGAAGCTTGGATGGAGAGGTTTTAGATTTCAGAGGAATAGGTTGAGTCTTTGAGGAAGATGGTATATGGTCTAAGGGAAAAGAGGCT
>JASDQU010751262.1:18965-30647 GCA_032191745.1 Picea mariana | reverse complement strand
ATGGTAGATTGGTGAAGGAGACGTTCATCTCTTTCAACTGCAAAGGGATATGCATTGGAAAAGATACACGTAGTTGTCCAAGAGACTAAGGAAATACAAGCACCTTCCATTACTACTACAGAAGCTAACACCATGACCTAGACAAGCATGTTAAACTCACCCTACAAGGACCCTTCTCAATTTGTTTTGAAAGACCCCTTTGGTAATTTTTAAAATCATACTAGAGGCATATGTTCCAAGCTAATAGGACAAATGAGCCACGATGGAAAGGTGTAGGCAGGAGACTCTTGTGATCAATTTTTTAATTAAGCCTATGTAGTATAACAAATTTAAAAATATTGTACAAAGTTGATCAAAGTGTCAACCCCTAACTTGGTTGAGTTGATCGAGTCAACCCATAATGAAGTCAACTTGGTCCTTTGCTTGGTTTGGGGGACTATTTTGGTATTGAACCAGTCAAGTTAAGGCATGACTTAGCTGGTTTGGTTCCAAACCAATCCAACTCAATTGAGTCCATACCTTCTCAACCAAGTTGGTCAGGGACCCCACCATGGTGCACTATTCATGGAAAATTCAATTTAAAAAAAAAAACCTAAAACCTAATTCTAGCAACCTCAACCATACCATCCATGGCACATGCAAGCACTAGCCATGTAACTTGATCTTCTGCTAGTACTACCAATGTAGTTGCATATGTCCCTAACGAGTCTAGGGAGTTCAAAGATTCTAATTTAGAGGATGGTTTTGTAGCTTATGTTGAGGATCCCATTTGTAGTTGTCGTGATGAGTTTGATGATTGATCATGTTCATCAATGGTTTCTACTATATACTATGCGGTAAGCTAGTATATTGTACAATGTTTTTTGGACTCAAGAGGCCATTTAGATAATCATTGATTATGTATTTTGTTGTTGATATGTATTGCACTTGTTGCCAATTTGATATATTTTCCCTTACATGGTATATATGTGAGCAAAATTTGCATATTTTTTCGTTAATGGTTTGGAATCCTTTAAAATATATATTTTTCATTAAAATTTAAATATTTTATGTATTTTTTAGTAAACCAAGTCATTAAAATTAGATTGGTCCGAGTCTGAGTTTATCCTTGATCAATTCTGATTTTCAAAACATTGTGTGTGTATAATTTTTAATTATATTTATGTTGATTCTCATATGCTTATATATTATGACATCTTCTATCATTGTTGGACCGCAATTTTTTTGTATGTGTCAATAATTTAAAAGAAACTGGTATTATCTCATGGAATTCTAAGAATTAATGGAAGCTTTTCTTGTCCTAGAGAATTAATGGAAATCTAAGAAATTATGACCGGTTGTCTTGTCTTTGAGAATTTAGGGTAGTAGAATCGCATGTACAAGTTGGCCATATAAGTTGCACATATATTCTTCTTTCCTTCACATGTCTTCTTCTCGATTTGTGCTTGGCTTGTTAGTGTCTTATTATTATGTTGAAATTTAAGGGCTCAATATTTAAGCCTTTAAACACTTGGTTTCTATCTGTGCCAAGAATGATTCAAATATCATCATTTATTGTCTGTCCATGCCATGAATGCTTCAAATAACAGAGAAAATTTTGTAGCTAATGGGTATTTTCAAGCTGGTTTCCAGCGAACTAGACCTATAACTAGCCCTTGTAGAGGCCAAAATGCATATATGATAGAGGGTGTTGCTTTTCTTCAGGTTGGAACCCATGAGTTCAATAAGGGTTTAGATGATATGAACAATGTAGTGCAAATGGGGTCTAGTAGTTGTGGGGTGGAGGGAAGTAAGCCCAAATCATGATGAAGAATATTTGTCTCAATGCTATGATAAACTAGGTTCTTATAATGGGGTATAGAATTATAACAAGTGCACTGCCCATAAAAAGTTAGCAATCCAATGAAAGAAAGAAAATTGGAACATGAACAAGGATAAGCCTACTCCATTGACATTTGAAATTTCATCTGATGGGTATTTTGAATCCAAGCACCAACAAACTAGAACTATAACTAGCACCTATGGAGGTCACAATTCATGTAGAACAAAATATGTTTCTTTTGTTTAGCTCATAATCCATGAGTTCAATACGGGTGTGGATGATATGGATTTTTAGTGTTGAGCCAACCTGAGGAAAATATGAACAATATAGTCCAAATGAAGTCTAGTAATTTGGGGTGGAGGGAATCAAGCCCAAGTCAATGCTAATGCTATGGTAAACCAAGTGCTTATAATATGGTCTAGCCTTACAACCAATGGTCTACCCCTATAAAGGTAACAATCAAACCAAAGAAAGAAACTTGGAAATTGAACAAGGTTAATCCCAATCAGGTAACATTTGAAATTTCATCTAGGAGGCATGAGTATTTTTCCATGGGAAATCAAGTTAGTTCTCCACCACATACATAGTTCAACAGAAGGATGGTATCATGCATTTTTGTAGTCAAGGAATTGAAATTTCAATACAGGATGGAGGAGAATGATGGTGTTGGTTCTAGAAGTAGGTTCTTCTTCATGTACCTAGAAAAAGTTGGTCTCAAGGGGAAGTCTATGTATAAAGGGAAAATTTGCAAACATCAAGAAACCAAACACAGTGGAGACAAGATATAAGTCAATATGCATGTTTCCCTCCTGAAGGTCTTAATAGTTATTATTAAATTTCCCAGAAAAATGTATATCAATGAAGTTGAACAACGAAGCTTGACAGGAAGAAACCAAGAAGATAAACTAGTAATGGTTGGAAGAAACCGAGAAGAGAAGTCATGTGAAATCCAGTATTAGCAGTGTATGAACTGAATTCCAACTCATGAGATCAGATACAAACCATGCTTCTAGAACATAAGAGGTTTCATTAATGAGTAATCCTAGTATAGAAAATATGTGAATGCCCACTTCAACTACATTAGACTGTGGGGATCCTATGCAAAAACTAGATCTTGCATTTGTGGATGAATTTTTTTTATTTTGAGGGCCCTACAAACACAAAGACAAGAGGCAAACAAGTTGGTTTACCCAATGTGAATTTAACCATTTCACCACAAGATCAAGGACTACAACAATTGGGAAATTGAGAAACTTCTTTTCCCAAGAGTTCTTTAAGAATATAGGTAACATCTTTAGAAATGGTTGTTCTCCATTTGAAAATCATACACAAATAAGGTGATATGTTTAATGTGACACACAGGTGGATTTTGTGGTATCAAGTCCATACAATGATATCCTGAGAAAATTGTGTTGGATCAACATGAGAAGAAAGGGAGTGATCTGGATTTAGGAGTGGAACAAACTGACTAACAGAATGAATAAAATAAACACAAAGATATGAAGAATAAAACAGATATCCAGTGAACAATATCTTCTATTGAATAAATGAAATAGGCTGAAACTGTAAAACTGTAGAACTGAAACACTTGCTCGAATGATGGTAGCTATCTCTAAGAAGAGATGTGGCTACTACATGCATCCGACTAAGAAGAATGATTACAATGAGGTTCTAGAGGCCTTTTTGATATTACTCATGAATGGAAAAACCCTTGACATCCAAAAATCTAACCCTAGGAGGTGAAATGCCAAAAGTCATGTGGGCCCCTATGGGTAAGTTGTTACATCAACTTCCAGGGGTCGTAACTTTTGCATACGACCTTCATTTTAGGTGTGTGATAGCCCATTGGAAATGTCTTTCAGAGAGATATAGATTACACAGTCAAACTCTAACTTTGTCTACAGTTTGATTGTGACAAGACAAAAAAAACATCGTTTAGGGCTCCAAAACGACCCTGGAAATACAACAAGATGTGCTGACATGAAAACATACAAAATAAGCCAGTTGGATTAGGTGAGACGCTACCAATATCCACCTAGAAGATGTGTAGGCATTCAGATAGCCCCAGAAGTGTAGAACCCACAATTACAAAGAAGTATAGAAGAATGTGTTGAACTAAAAATGGACAAGAGGAGCTAGTTGGAATATGTGGGTGGCCACAATATCCACCTAGATCAATCATCCCCCCTTAGGAAGAAATGGTCTCCATTGCGTTGAGTTCCCCCATCATTTGAGGAAAATTTTGTTGGATTTGGCCCCGGGTGAGTCACTTTCCTTAGTGTAGGAGCTGCCCTGCCTTGACAACCTGATAAAGTTGGATCCACTGCTGGTGAGTTCCCTTGACCTGTGTGTCCATTATCTGATCAGTGGATGCTTGTTCCATGCAGTCAGGACTGAGCTCTATTGGTTTCAATTGTTCTACGATCTCTAAGGTGTCCAATAATTATGGAAAATATGGCTAAAGTGTTGTTTTTCTTCATATAAGATATGATCGATATTTTATTACAATGATGAGTGTTCCATATATAGGTAACATATGGTGACCATCCATGAAAGGATGTGTCCCTTGAATAATCGATAACTATTTATTATTATCATTTACTTATTATATATGATATTTAATAATCAATAATTATATTATTAATTATTATTCTAAGAGAATGTCTTCCTGATGTTGTCCAAACATCAACACTCCCTCTCAATGAGGGAGACATTTTGCATCATGCCAATCTTGTATTTGAAGTATAAAAACTTCACCCTAGACTCATGACACTTGTCTGTTAGTCTTGGAAGACGTCTCTCTCCCACCTGAACCAAGGAGAAACTCCTTCTACGACTTTCCCTCTGAGCCAATAAACTCTCTCTAAGATCAGGCTCACTCCGGGCCCGCATGTAATAGCATATAGCATATTGAGTCTTTATTATTCCTTGTCAAATCACCATGGCTAGGAAAAATACCATACCAAGATCTTTCAACACAAGTACACACCTGTGATTGAATGTCAGTCTGATGCTAACTAACACGTGGAAATCACTTCAAGCACCTCAAGTCTATATTATTCCTTGTCATGATCAAGGAAGGACTACGTCTGGGATTATTTACCACAAGGGCACCTTTATGATAAATGTGTCCTATCTCCCTTGGTCTACATCCCAATCTAGGAGAAGTTCCACTTGATGATGAAACATCAACATTCCCTCTTAGCTAGGGAGGTCTCTTTCCATAGTAGTACACAACTACTATCCAGAGACACACAATCTTTGTTAGTGGTACACAACCACCATAGTAGCAAAAGGTTTGTCACACATGGCACTCCCATGTAGACTTCTAGAGGCTACTCCCTCTAGGAACACTTAGGGTCAAATACCCATAGTGTGTGACGTCAAGGGTCAACTCCCTTGACATGTCCTCATGTACTCTCCACATGGGACATTGGGCTATGATCCCAAATTCACTTATCCATTCTCGAATAAGTGCCCTCACATATCAACTCAACTCAATTCATAGAGGAGCACGATCTGGAGAATGTTTGTCACACATGGCACTCCCATGTGGACTTCTAGAGGCTACACCCTCTAGAAACACTAAGGTCAACTCCCATAGTGTGTGACGTTAAGGGTCAACTCCCTTGACATGTCTTCATGTGCTCTCCACAAGGGACGTTGGGTTATAATCCCAAACACACTTATCCCTTCTTAGATAAGTGTCCCAATTATCCCTTCTCAGATAAGCATCATCATAGATCAACTCAACTCAGTCATGGAGGAGTATGATCTAGAGAATGTCTCAGGAAGCTGCAAATATCAACACTCCCTCTCAGCGAGGGAGGCATTCTCTGCCACTCCAAGTCTATCATGGAAGTACTTCAACTTCATCTTGGTTTGGTAAGAACATCAACAACCTGATCACTTGTAGGAAGGTACTGTACCAATACTTCCTTCCTCTGCACCATGTCTCGGATGTAATGGTACTTGATATCAATGTGGTTTTATTTTTCATGAAACACTGGATTATCTGATATCTTCACACAACTTTGGTTACCATAATGAATAATGGTGGAATATGACACATGTTCGAATAAATATACAAAGAGATTGAGAAGCCACGCTACTTAACAAATTGACATACTTAATGCAATATACTCTTCTTATGCTATGCTCAAAGCCACATAAGTTCGTTTCCTACTACACTAGGAAACCATGGAATATCCCAAAGTGAAGCAATACCCAAAGGTGTTCTTTTTGTCCATTGCGCTCCTTGCTCAATCAGAGTCAATATATTCCTACCATATCATATCAATACTTGAAGTTATCTCAGACCATGTCCAATTGTGCCTCGTAAGTATCTCAACACATGCTTCACAATAATCCAGTGTGTCTATCTTGGTTGACTTATAAACTGACTAAGTGCACTCACTGCATAGAAAATATTTGTTCTAGTGTTAACCAAATACACCAATTATTTAATCAGTTGTTTGTATAGAGTCAGATCAATTTCATCAGAATCGAAAAGAGACACGCTTATTTTCTTCGGATTCGTCACCATTGGTGTAGCCATGGGCTTCAAGTTCAGCATCCCAAACTTCTTCAATATCTCAACTGTGTACTTCTCTTGACTCGAGAAGATCTCATCAATTCTCTATGACACTTCTAGTCCCAAGAAGTAGTGCATCATACCAAGGTCCTTCATCTCAAACATAGAGGACAACACATACTTGCATTCAATATTAAGGCTCTCTGTATCATCGAGGAATAAATCATCAACGTAGAGGACCAAAATCAAGGATTCACCATTAACAATATTATAGTACAGGTTGGGATCGAAAACACTTTTGTTGAAGCCCAAAAATCATCAGGTGTCCATCAATCATTTCATACCAAGCTCAATATGGTTGTTTGAGTTCATACAAGGCCTTCTTCAACCTGCACACATGAGACTCCTTCTCATGTATCACGAAACCATATGGTTGCTCGATGTATACTTCTTCCTCAATCTCTCCATTGAGAAAGGTTGTATTTACATCCATCTGATGCACTCTCCAACCCATGGATGTTGCAGGGGAAATAATCATCTAGATAGAAGTGTATCGAGTAGCAAGAGAAAATGTCTCCTCATAACTTATTCCCTCCAACTGAGAGAATCCTCTAGAAAAAAATCTCATTTTGTGCCTCTCAATGCTCCCATCAACTATGTGTTTGATCTTGTATATCCATTTGGAATTCATTGCAAACTTCCCCTCATGTCTTAGAAAAATATCTCACACATCATTCTTCATGATGGACTGATACTCCTCTGTCATGGCATATCTCCATATTGGATGACTAGTTTCCTCCTCATAATAGGAAAGTTTAGAATCAATGATGTGGCTCATAGCTGTGACATATCATGAATATATCTGAGGTATCTTTCTCTCTCAGAAGGTACCATCTCTTCATGTATCTCACTCAATCTATCTCTGACCAGGGATGTAGATCTGATATTCCTTTGAAGACTCATTGTACCCCACANTGTATACTTCTTCCTCAATCTCTCCATTGAGAAAGGTTGTATTTACATCCATCTGATGCACTCTCCAACCCATGGATGTTGCAGGGGAAATAATCATCTAGATAGAAGTGTATCAAGTAGCAAGAGAAAATGTCTCCTCATAACTTATTCCCTCCAACTGAGAGAATCCTCTAGAAAAAAATCTCATTTTGTGCCTCTCAATGCTCCCATCAAATATGTGTTTGATCTTGTATATCCATTTGGAATTCATTGCAAACTTCCCCTCATGTCTCAGAAAAATATCTCACACATCATTCTTCATGATGGACTGATACTCCTCTGTCATGGCATATCTCCATACTGGATGACTAGTTTCCTCCTCATAATAGGAAAGTTTAGAATCAATGATGTGGCTCATAGCTGTGACATATCATGAATATATCTAAGGTATCTTTCTCTCTCAGAATGTACCATCTCTTCATGTATCTCACTCAATCTATCTCTGACCAGGGATGTAGATCTGATATTCCTTTGAAGACTCATTGTACCCCACAAATATGTACCCTTTCTACCTGAAGGGTCTAGCTTGGTCCTTTTCTCCTTGGGTAAATGAATGTATAATGAACACCCAAATATCCTGAAGTGTCCAACCTCAGGCTTCAATTCGTTGAAGGCCTCCTCGGGAGTCATTTTCCTCAAGGAATTATGTTCTGAACACACACTACAGTCATGGATGCCCCTGCCCACAAAAACATAGGTAAATGTTGATCATGAATCATCACCTTGATTGTCTCAACAATAGATCTATTCTTCCTCTCTGCGACCCCATTCTGCTGAGGGTTGTGTAGAATAGTTTACTCCCTCTTGATCCCTACCTCAAACATCTCTAGGACACATCGAGTTTCCCTCATGGAACCAATGTCCCCCAAGACATATCGAGGTTTCCTAGTGAAACCATTGTATTGGTTCCTTCATCTAGTAATCCATTGATTACTCTGCAATCAACTAGTATCATATTGCTACTACCATGCCATCGGTAGCTCAAATCATCTGCCACATTCTCTATGACTATGTTGCAATCAACCAGTAGCACACAACTACTGCAATGTCTTCCAATAGTACACAACTATTTCCATGTCATAGTAGCACACAACTATTGTCCAGTGGTACACAACCACTTCCATAGTCTAATGACTTATATGTAGCAATCCACTAGTACCATATAGATACTAGAATATTATCTAGTGGTACACAACCACTTCCATAGTCTCCATGACCATGTTGTGATGTTTCTCCTCTCCCAGTAGTCTTATTCACACCTAGCCACCTTGCATGGCATAGGCAAGACTATGAACATAACCTCATTCACACCTAGCCACCTCGCATGGCATAGGCAAGGCTAAGTTTCAAGTCTTATTCACACCCAGCCACCTCACATGACTTAGGAAATACTTGTACCCAACTGAGCATTACTCCCTCAATCACCTCACATGACTAATTAGGGAAACCCTTGTCTAGAGGGGTTAGTCGGCTAGAGGAGAGAAAATACCACACCTCCCTCTTATCAAGGGTGGACATTCTTTAAGACATAAGGGGCGTTCTTGATGAAATGGCGGAAGGAAAATTGACGTTGTATCATTTCTGCTTCTTCCACAGGGCCACATAATACCCTTTATGTGACTATGTGAGCTTCTCTCCTCTAGAAATATCAATGTTGTCTTCATCACGACTCTCAATGCCAAGCGCCTTCACAGTGAGCAAGCGGATGGTTCACGCGTTAGGTTGCTAGAGATCTTGATGCCTGCATCCCAGGACTACCCGAGGGTGTGGAAAACACCAAGCATGTCCCTGAGTGCCTTGAAGAGTTTTTCTTTCATGCCATGGAGGAGACGCAACCATCTTTGAGAGAAATACTCATACGCCTTCGACCCAGCTCTATCATTGTCGATTTCTGGCCCTTATTTCTCCTAGATATCACCATTGAATTAAACATATATACAATATTCTTCCCTGTAATAAGAGCTTACATCCAGTGTCTCGTGTACTCCATTTTCATCATCCTGCCCTTCTTACATCATGATGGCGATCTTCCTCCATTGGTAAATCTCCCAAGCCTCCCGAAGGTGATCTCCATGCGTGACTATGATTTGCTCCCTCCTTTCCATGAATCCATCAAGGGCGACCCAGATTCCATTAAGCATATACACACCAACGGTGTTCGACACTTTGATCAGTGAAACATATATACACCAATAGTGTTCGACACTTTGATCAGTGCAACATAGTGGTGGTTAGCATGTTCTACGAGATGGAAGCGGAGATGGGAGTGTAGAGAATCCCAATTCCAGTTTCTCAGATTCATAGTGCTTGAAATGGCTTAATTCTCGAGAGTCTTAATCGGTAATATATATCTTACATCCAATGACAGAGGTGTTCACCATTTCAAGACAACTCTCATTAATGGTTCTTTTATAACTCCAGTAGCATCTAAGATAAGTTAGGATTATGTTTCTTTTTCATTTACATGGGCCCTCCTATGAGGGAGTCAAGCCTAGCCTTGCTCTGATACCATGTTTTTTTTCTTCATATAAGATATGATCGATATTTTATTACAATGATGAGTGTTCCATATATAGGGAACATATGGTGACCATCAATGAAAGGATGGGTTCCTTGAATAATCAATAACTATTTATTTTTATCATTTACTTATTATATATGATATTTTATAATCAATAATTATATTATTAATGATTATTCTAAGAGAATATCTTTATGATGTTGTCCAAACATCAACACGAAGGAGGTACACATTGAACACTGGGTGCAGACCAAGGAAGGGTGGAGAGTTGAGATCAAAAGCATTGCTACCCACAACCTTGGTGACAGTGTAAGGCCCATAGCAAAGTGGGTGGAGCTTTCGATGCGGTCCCGTGAGACGCTCCTTCTGCAAATGTAACCAAACTTTGTCTCAAACCTGAAACTAGTGTGGTACCCTATGTTGATCATGGCGTTGCTTGTACTTATCATTGGATTTATGCAAAATCTCCTAGACATGTTGGCAGATGTGCTAAATCTACTCACTGAATCTGGTGGCTGTTTCAATATCATACTGAGCATGGGAAGAGTCTGTCTGTGTGGTGGAAAGAGGTAGTGAAACATCAACTGGACCCAAGGGTTGAAATCCCAACCCCACCTAAAATGGGATATGGTCGACGGAGCTATGGAGAGCCCTATTGTAATTGTGTTGAACATACGGTAGACTCTCATCCCATGTATGCGGATGCTTAGATTTGTACATGCGCGGGATGTGCACGGTAATTCGATTGACGACCTATGTTTGACCATCTGTTTGGGGGTGGAAAGCAGTGGATTTCATGATCTTGGTGTCCAATAGTGACTAGAGACTCAACCAAATGGTGTTGAGGAACCTGTTGTCCTGATCGGAGATGATGGTCTGTGGTATCCCAAAATGGACCCACACTCCTTCGAAGAAGAGCTTGGAATTATCTGTCATTGTGATATTCTTCTTGCAGGCTGTGAGGATGGCCATCTTTGAAAACCGATCAATGACCACAAATACACAGTCATTGCCTTACTTGGTGGATGGAAGGCCAAACATGTAATCCATTGAGATGGATTCCCAAGGCTTCTTAGGAGTAGGAAGAGGGGAGTATAAGCCTTTCTTCTTGATGGTTGGCTTGGAAATGGCACATGCAATGCAAGATATGATATACTTGTTGACCTCCTATCAAATTTTTGGCCAATAAAAATGTTTTTGAAGAATGGCCATAGTTTTATCCACGCCAAAATGTCCTTCCATCCGACTGTACTGGGATTCCCAAATTAGCTTTGCATGCTTGCTTGTAGGAACACAGAGATGACCCATATGGCATAATATTTTGTCCTAAATGTGAAAATTGGTGACAATCATGCATGTACCCAAGAGTTTATAGGTGGTGGCGAAGTTCGGATCTTACTGATAAAGTTGGGGCCACTCAGATGCCTCATGCCCACAGGAATGGAGAACAGTGGTGAGTGTAGCCATAGGAGGTTGACTGAGGTAGTCAGCAACAGGATTTGAGATCCTTGCCTTATACTTGATGTTGAGATGGAATTGTTGTAGGTAGGTGTACCACTTTTGATGGAGGTCATTTTGCAATTTCCCCTATGTCTGTATGAACTGGAGAGGCTTATGATCAATGTGGATGATCGTATCCTTTACCGAAATGTGATGTTTCCATTGAGGTCAGGCCTATACAATGGAATGCATTTCCTTGTCATAGGTGGGATATTTATGGATAGTATATGAGAGTGTCTCACTATGGTATGCCACCGGATGACCATGCCGAGTGAGAACTACTCCTACAGC
>JASDQU010751260.1:4634-37961 GCA_032191745.1 Picea mariana | reverse complement strand
AAGGACTCCGGTGTTTAACGACCCCACACCTCTAGATCTGATGGCTACGAAGGATCTGTCTTCTCCCGAACATATCCAACGGTCCAAATATAAACTTGATCCCATGGTGGTGATCGCTCCTAAATTCAAAAGGGACAGACACGATCCTTCAATCCCTTACAAGAATCTCTAACTTTCTAGCTTCTATGCAGACTCTGCAATGCCATTTCTCCTGAGCTTTTCAACTTCCAAGTCATAATCGATCTCAACCATGAGACTCTAACCAACAGATCTAGCCCATATTGGCCCGATGTTTCAACCAATAGCTCTGATACCAATCTATAATGTACCCAACCACCAGCAAGCGAGGCACGTTGTAGTCCCAAGACTTAGTTCTCTAAACGAATCTCAAATTCTAACAACATTTAATCTGAAACAAGCACGAAAGAACCACGTGCATTAATCAAGATCCATGCTAAAACATAAAGAATTAAAAAACATTCCATGCAAAACAAATAACCAATAGACAGGAACATTAAAATACATATCTCAGAGATAATTAAATACACAACGAAATAACATTATACATAGAACACAGAGAGAACTTATCTTTCAAGTAAACATTCACCAACTGGTTGCAGACCAAGGAAGTTCCTCCCAACCATAGACATTGTTGTTCATTTACTCTCAACAGTAGGTCACCCCCGATCCAGGGCTATGAGTCCATAATGATGGGTCCTAGGCCAAATCTAAAACATGCAAGAGTTGGCTAACTATCTCTCAGGTTTCCCAACCTCACAACAAATCCAAATTTATATCTCTCTTCCCCCCTCAACCTGCACAACTCAAATAAATGAACACCTTTATATTCCATGTAGTCCCTAAGGCTATTCCATTTCTCTCCAGGGATCCAGTGCTATTGGTCAAGAAATATCCCTACTAGAAACTCCAAGGATTCTCAGTTGTGGACAGTTCTATCCGAACTTCCATCGATCTCATGCACACAGGAATCCATTCCCTCCTGGAATGATCAGTACAACATTACAGCCATTTAGTAATGGCTCTCCTCTTCCTTCTATTCATTTCCATGATCAACCCAAGAGAACACGAACTAGCAATAGTGAGTGAAGAGGAAGAAGAACAAGGGAGTAAGGGGAAGAATAAAAACCAAGGGAACAACAAACCAGGGAAAGAACGACCCCCAAACTTCACTCTAAGCCATCCTCATGCAGCCATTCATATCCATGCTCATATGAAGAGCACACAAATTCAACAAGAATGAGGCTCCTAAAGATGA
The DNA here is from genome assembly GCA_032191745.1 of Picea mariana. Lineage (NCBI taxonomy): Eukaryota > Viridiplantae > Streptophyta > Pinopsida > Pinales > Pinaceae > Picea > Picea mariana. The sequence goes on along the minus strand of JASDQU010751260.1, from coordinate 36,685 downwards.
AAAGGTGAGAAGGGTGTACCGTGAATGAATAAGAACAAGTGAACCCCCCAAAAAACCAAAGATAGGTAAATATAGGTTTATCTCAAATGAGGGAAGTAGTTGTGAACTTCATTTCTTTTTTGTGTAATACTCTTTTTATGCATGCAAATTCTCCATCATGCTCCCCTTTCCCGTGACCAGACTCAAAATAGTTCCAAATTTGAGGTACCTTTAGTATTTTGTGCAACATACAGAACCATTGAAATAAACGAGCATTTTTTAATTGGCATGCACAACCATATGACCGAATCTAATGTTGATCCATCTGTATGTTCTTCCCCTTAAGTTGATTGTAGAAAAACTAAAAAACATGTTGTACGTAGGCTAGGTCATCGCATCGATCATTGCTTATGTAGAAGTGATACTCTTTCAATATAACTTTGTTTTGTTCATTATTATCTGGTCCATGCCTATATGTGATATGGACCTGTTGGCACAGGAGCATACCCAGGGTTCAACTCTAACAACACACCAACAAACCCTAACTACCGGCCCTTATGGAAACACCTCCTAAAAAGATGAAGTCTCACCCGAAGTAGCAATAGGGGGGTTGTAGGACATAGGTGTATACAACCAGAGGGACTACAAGATGATTCCAAAACAACAATGAAAAATAACCTAGAGATTCTTAACAGTATTATGCTTAACCTCGCGAAGTTAGTATATATTCTTATCTTCTACAAGAAAGATAACAATGCAGTAATAGTGTAAAAGATAGCAAATAACAAGCATCAACCACATGGAACAAAAATATTTGACGTGGTTCACCTCCTCCCTAGGGATACATCCATAGAACTGTGTTTATTGATAGAGTATATGAAAATATACAGTTCTATTTGCACACTCAGCTACAGATCCTTCTCTCTCTTCCTCTTTCTTCCCTATACCTGCGCACCCAGCTGTAGAGAAGATCTTTGCACCCAGCTAAAGACCCAAAATACAAGAATTCCTTAAGACATAACACTCTTACATCTCAACACCACTATCATGCCCTCTTCTCAACTCTTCTAGACCTCTATTTATACATTCCATGACTCTTAGAAAACCCTATACCGAATCCCAAGTGCCAAAATCCTAGATCCACATTTCCAAAACCCTAGGTCCACATAACCCTCATTTTAAGGACTTCGCTGACCTATTCCTCCTTTTTCATGAGGTGCTCTAAAGCATCCATTGGTGTCTTATTTCGCTTGCTGAATTTTCCATGATCTATCTTATTTGATGCTTTTTCATCCTTGATCTTCTCTTTCAATGACTTGCTTTCCTTTACTTCATTCCTTCTTTAAGCTTCTTTAACCACTTCTACCCTTCCTCGGTTTGTGTTCCTTCCGCGCACTTTATACTTTGTATTTATTCTTTCTTAATCTTCACTTTCTTCCTTTATACATGACCAAGGGCCAACAAGCCCCCAACACTCACATGTGACTCGTCCCGAGTCATTGCAGGGTTGAGCCCTCTGTATTACTTCAATTGTAGACTGCGTGGGGCAGCCTGTGCTTTCTGCTCTATCCCTCCCTACCGTGTGCAAACTGTCTTTTCTATGTCTGGTACCCAATTTCAACTGCACCTGGTACCTAGACCCTTCTTCCTTTTCTTTTATTGAGTGCTACAAGGAAGTTGGTTATCACAATACATCTTCAACCATCTCCCATTTACTAAACCATCCTTCCATTCTCCATTAAGAGTCTTCAATTCCATAGCTCCACCTTTTTTAACATAGGCAACCTCAAATGGACCAAGCCAATGTGTCCTAAACTTTCCTGGATGCTTAATGAACTTACTGTCATATAAAAGTACCAAATCTCCTTGTTTAGATGCATTCTTCTTGATGTGTATGTCATGGTAATCATTTTCTGGTTCTTTTTGTACCTGCTGATGAAATCTTGCAATGAGCATGTCTTCCTCTAGTTCCATCAACTGCACGAGCCTGTCTTGAACAACGCTGGTGTCATCCATACCTGTAAATGCTACAATTCTTAAACTAGGAACCAAATATTCCATAGGTACCATTGCTTCCAGGCCATAAACTAACTTGAAGGGAGTCTGCATTGTTAACTTTTTGCAAATAGTTCGATAAGCCCATAACATTGCTAGAATTCTCAAATCCCAATCATCTCTGTTAACACTGCGAATCTTAGTCAGTGTTGTCTCCAAAATATTATTAAAATCTTCAACTATAACATTCACCTGCAACTGATATGGTGTGCTCTTATGATGGTGAACTTCAAACTCTTGAGTCAGGGATTCAATAGTTTTGTTAATGAAGTGTGTGCCTTGATCACTCATAAGGATCTTCAGGCATACAAATCGGGTTATGATATCGTCAAATATGAACATTGCAGATGTAGCTGCACTACAATCTTTTACTACTCTTTCTTCTACCCATTTGGTCAAATACTCTATAGCAGTGATGATATATCGAGCTCCTGTTGGATTTCCTGGTGGGTTGATAGGTACCAAAAATTCAATAGCCCATTTATCAAATGCCTGTAAGGTTAACTGAGGTGCTAAAGGCATCTCATCCCTTCTAGAATGTTTCCCTATTATTTGGCATACATCACAGGATATGTAGTATTCCTTAGAATCCTTATGTAAAGTGGGCCACCAGAGGTCAACTCTGAGAACCTTCTGCGTTGTTTCTTTTCCTGCATAATTTCCTCCTGCGATGCCTTCATGTGATTCTACAAAAATAAATGGTCTTTCTGACTCCATAACACATCTTCTTAAGATCTCATCTAGTCCCATCTTATATAACTGTCTAGCTATCAGTTGAAAATATGTAGCATGGACTACCAATTGTTTCTTCTCAATAATTGTATACTCGCAAGGTGTCATTCCTGTGGACAAGAATTGGACTATCTCGGTGAAGTGATCATTGAATTTCCTGATGGCCAACAACTGTGCATCTGGAATTGTATCATCCAAACTGGTAGGTTCCTCTCCATGTTCTAACCTGGATAAGTGGTCAGGTCCCTTATTCATTCTTCATGGCTTGACCACAATCTCAAAGTCATACTCCTGGAATAATAACAGCCATCTGCATATTCTTCCCCCCCAACACTGGCTTGTTGAATAAGTACTTTAGTGCAGAATGATCAGTAAACATCTTAAAATGTCATCCCAACAAGTAGTGTCTAAACTTCTGCAGGGCATATACCATAGCTAATCCTTCTCTTTCAGTGGTACTACAATTTTTTTCAGTTGTAGAAAGCTTCCTGCTAGCAAAGGCTATTGGGTGGTCAATATTTCCTACACCTGGTTGTGCTAAAACTACTCCTAATGCAATGGATGAAGCATCAACATGAACATGGAATTCCTTACTCCAATCTGGAAAACCAAAATAGGTGCAGTGACCATTTTCTGCTTTAATGTGTTGAAGCTCTGCTGGCATTCCTCTATCCATTGAAACTTACTATCCTTATTTAATAGCTTCTCCATAGGTGTTGTTATCTGTGCGTAACCCTTAATAAAATTTATGTAGTATCTAGTGTGTCCCAATGTAGTGCACAACTGTATAATCGAAGTAGGAGGAGGTACATCAACAATGATAGAAATCTTGGAAGGATCTACCAACAACCCCTGCTTACACACAATGTGTCCTAAAAACACTCCAAAAGGTGAAAAGAAAGTACACTTCTTCAAGCTGAGGGAAATCTAACATTGTATGCACTTATCCAACATTAATCTCAAACATTCAATATGATCTTTGAATAAGCTAAAAATGGTCCAGTCATCAAAGTATGCCTCCAAAAACTTATGTAAAAATTCCTTAAATGCTTTGACCACCACCCTAGAAAATATGGTTGGTGCGTTCTTCAAACCAAAAGGCATCACAGTGTACTGAAAAGAACCCTATTCTATTGCAAATGTAGTCTTATGTCTATCCTCCTTAGCAATTCTAATCTGGTGATATCCTGAAAATCCATCTGTAAATAAATAAATTTCATGTCCTCCTACATTATCTAGAACTTCATCAGTAAAAGGTTTAGGAAAGGGATCTTGTAAATATGCATCATTCAATTTTCTTAGATCTACATAGATTATGATTTCTCCTGTCTTCTTATATTGGACCACCATAGGGCTGATCCATTCAGATTCTTCGACTGGTTCTATAATTCCCGCTTCCAGCATTTTATCTAATTCAATCTTAACTTTCTTCTTGTACTTGGGATTCAATCGGTAAGGCCTCTTCTTGACAGGCCTTACATCTTCTTTCAAAGAAATATTCATTTTTCCCATGGGCCCTTCAATTCTCTTCATGTATGTGAACTTGGTTGGAAAAAAAGTCCTGATACTCATGCAATAGTTTTGTAATCTTACCAATAGTAGCATCATCCCAATAGTCTCCAACATTTGCCAACTTAGGTGCTTTCTCTATTCCAATATTAACCTTCTTAATTTTAACAGGCTTCCCAACAAAAGGTAATTCAAGCCCTGACCCTTCTATATCTCTTTGTCCTTCAGTTTATGAAATGTTCACATTCCTAGGATCATCATCCTCATCAACATTAATATTCTAAAAACCCTGTAACCACTGAAAAGGTGTAGTTCATTCATCTTATTCTTGTTCAAGAGGGGGGTTAGGAGCCTCCTCGAAGACCTTCTGTCTTACAATTTGTAATCCCTGATCTATTGCGGAGTATTGAATTTCAAATAGGAACGTTGTTATAAAGTTCTAGGTAATACCATACCACTTTGTAGTGACTAAGCGCAGTTATGCGTGAAGATACCAATTGATAGGCATAGTAGCTAAAGTGTTAATGAACTTATGTACCCACTGTTCTTTAGGAATTTTGCTCCAGGATTCCTCACAACTTCGCACATGGTCCTTAGGAAAACTCTAACCTGTGTATCGAACTTCGCAACCTCAACAAGGTGTGACATTGTACCCACTCCACAATGTTCTTCTTGTGTGTTCCCCACCATCTAGCTGGCGTTGCTTTCAAGGCTTCATATAGTGCCAATAACCTATGTTGTAATAGTACAATTCCTTCAAATTCTAATAGAAATGCCTCTAAATTATTCAAGCCATCAAATGTAGGAAGATTACTTACTTCTGTGCCAATCCAATGAACTGCCTTAGTCAATATGGCACACCTCTGCGTAGAGACTTCATACATTTTGTTCTGCCAATTTTCCAATGCTTCTTCTGAATTTGATGAGCATGCACTTTCACTTTTCCAACTTATATTTCCATCTGTTGTAGGGTTAATATAATCCTACTGTCTTGCTGTCAGTTTATAGATGTTCTCTATCTCGTAGGTGTGGTCTTATTCTCTTATAGGTTTTGTGTATCTGCGACCTTCATCATGATCGAGAGGTGCAATGACCCTAAGGACACCACCTTCAAACGTCATTCTTCTTTTTTTTCAGGTTGATAACAATCAAATTGTCAAAATCCCATTTAATACCCAACAACGTTGGATAGGGAAAACTATCATCAAAAATCCCGATCACTTCGAAGTCTGGAAATGTCCTTACTTTGTCGATGCCCATAGGGACATGCTCTAGTCTTCCAAAGTGGATCACCACTTGTTGATTATCCATCTTGAGCCTAATAGGAGATTAAATCAATTTAGGTTTTCTCATCAATGCCCAATTCTACTTCGTCATAAGATTTACTTCTGATCCCAGGTCGAGGACCACATAGTCCATGTCTGATGCAGGCGAGGGTAAGCCTACGCTCCTCCCCTCTCACCCGCTCTCAGGAATGTTCTAATCCCACCTTATGCTGAGCCGAAGCGGCTCTTTAGATTCCCAAGTGGAATCCCTCTCAAAACATGACCCAATCCACAGGTCTCTNCTTGAGCCTAATAGGAGATTAAATCAATTTAGGTTTTCTCATCAATGCCCAATTCTACTTCGTCATAAGATTTACTTCTGATCCCAGGTCGAGGACCACATAGTCCATGTCTGATGCAGGCGAGGGTAAGCCTACGCTCCTCCCCTCTCACCCGCTCTCAGGAACGTTCTAATCCCACCTTATGCTGAGCCGAAGCGGCTCTTTAGATTCCCAAGTGGAATCCCTCTCAAAACATGACCCAATCCACAGGTCTCTTTCCTTCACCTTCTCGACCTCTGCATGAACCGTGACCAAATTCCCCACAGGAAAAACCAATTATCGGGCATCGGGATTTCGCTATCTCTGGGGTCGAAGGTTTCTTACCTCTCGAATCCCCAATTCCCGACGAGCTCTCTGCTCAGCCTTAGCCCCTTCCAACTATGCCTTGGTCCATGTGACTTGCCTTCATATGACCATAGCCATATGCATCTATCAGAGTTTCGGCACTTGCAATGTCACGATTCGCAAGTCCTTAGGATTCCCGATCCTCCGATACCCGATGCACTCCTTTATGCGCTAGCCCCTTTCCAGCTATGTGATGGTCCTTATGACCATTGCCCATGACTGTGATCAAACCTCCTATTAGGATTTCGACGTTTGCGATGACACAATGTTTGTGTCCACGGAACTCGCGACATGCTGATCCCTAACTTCCTCCGGATGCTTGACACGCGTCCTATCTGAGATCCATGACTGTGGTCTCTTCTCGCTTCCGACAGGCGATGTTCCACCTGTCCACTTGTCAACTCTTGTGTGGCCCCGACACACTCCGATGCCTTATAGGGAAATTGCGTATCGCAATTCTGCAAAGCACAAAACTCTTCCTCCTGGGATCTCCAATATCCCGATTTGCGATGTCCTCTGGATCATTGACAGATGGCCTCCACTACGCCTCTGTCCTCCTTCTCTGTTGTGGTGACAGTTGGCCCCCACTCATCGGGTTTTCGTGGATCGCGATTACACAATGCATAAATCACTTGTCTACGGGATCCCTGATATCCCGATGGCTTCAAATTCGATGGCGCTAGATGACTGCCACGCGTCCCTCCAATGGACGATCACGATCTCGTCGGGATTTCAGAACTTCTGATGCCCTGGTTCCCTCGACCTTGAGAACTCCGATTTTCTGATGAATGCTTATGCTGACGGTCGCTTGATCTCCGACACCTGTCCCTCAGATGGATGGCTCTGATCTTGTCGGCGTTTCGAGACCTGCAAGTCCCGATGCCTGGTGCTTCGGATCTCCGATACGGATGATCGCATGACACGTGTCCCTCTTCAGACAGATGGATCAGATTAACTCTCGGGATTTTGAGACATTCAAAGTCTCGGTTCTCATGACCTTGAGAACTCTGATTTCCCGACTCGCGACTTTCGTCAGATCCCTGACACCTGTCCCATGTGAATGGAAGGCTTAGATCTCGTCGGGGTTTCCACTTGGATTTTCCCCAATCTCTTGTCAACGGGAATGCCAATTCCCCGATGCGCCTAAACGTCGATGGTGTTGGATCTCCGCCACGTGTCCCTCTGCCAACGGACAGTCCAGATCCCGTCGGGATTTCACAACTTGTGCTGCTCCAACTCACACGACCTCGAGAACTCTGATTTCCCGATGGTTGATATCCTCACTGCTAACCTTCGTGCAGATTTCGTAGATCCAACGACTGACGGGTACCTACTCTCGATCTGACGGCTCAGATCCTTTCTCCTTGCACGCTCCTCCTCCAGAGGCTAATCTCCACACAACTCTTCCCGATCCTACGGCTGACGGGATTCCTTCGTGAGATCCGACGGCTGTCGGTCCTCCTCTCCTGTGCGCTTCCTATAGCGCTCCTCTGCTAGACATGAACTACTCGATGGTCCAGATATCTTCTCTCCGCCTGATCCGACGGCTCCTGTTGCTCCTCCCTGAGCTCCTTCGTGCCTTCTTCCCAGTCTTGGGAGAAATTCAAATTTCCAAAGGCCTTGATCTTTGCCTGTTCCCTCTGCGAGCTCCTCGAACTTGAGTCTCGATGCGCATATACAACGCTTCCCTTCCTGAGCTTTCTCCTTCTTCCGAACCCTCTAAGGATTCTTTGACTCCTGTGTCTCTGCAGAGTCTTCGTGCGTAAAGCATTATCTGTCCTGAGCTTCCACGAGTACTCAGACCCCTTGGGGGATTTTGTCTTCTTCTCCCTCAGATGGAGAATGCTTAGGCACTCTTCTGGCTATCCTGCTCGAGCAACCTCTTGCTGAGTCTCTTTGGGTGTTCAGCAACCCAATGAAAGTTCCCTCAGTGGATCTTTCCTCAACTTCCAGAACTCAAAGAGTTCTTTTCACCTGTGCCTGCCTGCACACTTTCTCGATGCCCTCCTGGTGGAGTGTCTTCTCTTCCACAGAACGCTCAATAGTTATGTCTTCCTCCCTTGTGCACCTATGCATTTGCTCGATTCCCACCTGGCAGAGCTTATCAGAATCCTCAGTGATTCTGGTCTTTCTCAAACTCTCTACAGAGTTCTTCTTCCTCCGTGCACCTCTGTACACATGCTCAATGCCCACTTGGCAGAGCTCTACAGAATCATCCACGATTTTGTCTACAACTGTGTTCTCACCCACACAATCTTACCTCCTGAGGTGTTCAGTAACCTCACAGGTCTTCTTCCTGAGTTGTTGACTTCAGTCCTGTGCCTCAGCACGTCTTTGTCTGACTCCTCGGAGTTTAGAAGTGCATCCCCTGTGCACGGCTCTCAGAACCTCAACGTTCTATCACACCCTCCTAGTATGAAGCCTCAAAGACCTTCAACCCTGAAATCAAACACAACTCCTGCAGAATGCATCAACAATCATACATTCACAACATACATAGGGAACACCCACAGACATCCATATACACAGAATATGCAGGAAAAACTGCTCTGTTTATATTAATAAATGGCAACAATGCCTGTATCTTTACAATGGTGTTCCTGGGTTCTCTCTGGCTCTTCTCCTACCATCATCCTCTATCTCGTCTAACTCAAAATGAGATATGAAAATCTCTTTTACCTGAGGGGCTCTTCGAGCGCTTCCCTCCAGGATTTACCTACCCTAATAAATTAAAATCAATGGTTGTCTAGTCTGCTATCCAGAACTAGATCTTTAGACGATCTACAATAAAGGCCGATCCTATCTAACGCCTGCTCAAAGGCATGGCTTTCATGGATCACCAGCCTAAGCATTTAAATTACATTCAATTTAGATATTAAATGAGGCTACGCCTCTCTTCAACCTCGAATGCATGCGCGTTGACATGGCTGGCTGGCTGGCTGGCTGACATGGAGTGATGCTCCTGCATCATACTCCACAGCTGCAAAAATCATGAGCTCCTTCTCATGAGCTTCCCCTCTGAGTTGTTGGAAATCCTCCTGGATCCCAAATAAGTCTTTGGAGCTTTGCATCTGCTCCATTCTGTTGTTGCTGCTGCGTCACTGCTGCGTCGCTGCTACTGCTGCTGCTTCTTCTTTCCTTCTGCCCAGCTGCTCCCTGCTGGCAGTGTCTGCTGACTTCAACATCAGTTCCCTGATGTCCTCTATCACTTCATCCAACTGCTCCAGTGGCTGGTCCTGTTGTTGCAGTCTCCTCAGCTGCAAAAATTTATGGCCATTTGGCAGATCATCATGATCTCCCACGCCTGCCTCGTTTATTTCCAAATTCACCTGTTGGATGTGCATTCCCTTCACTTTTACCCTTTCCTCCAGGGATTCTATCTGATCCCACAGATCAGCAAAGCAAATGTTGTCTTCTTCTTCTTCCTCTGTTTCTACAACCTCCCATGTTGCATTCTTTTCAGCTTCCTAGCTGAAAATATCGAGCCATTCCTCAGAATGCTCGTCATCCTCTTCTTCTACTTCTGCTACAAATTCCCCTGTTGCAGTCTCTTTAGCTTTAATGCTGAATGCGTTGAGCCATTCCTCGAAATTATCACTCTCTTCTTTTTCCTCTTGGGCAACTTCCAAAGTCGGCTCCCATTTTTCTTCTTTTCTGACAGTCATAGCTGACTGTTCCCCTGCTGTTGTTGTATCATCTGCAACAGAATTTTCTACCTCCTCTTGGCACATGGTAGGAATACTTGTATTCCCCCAATCATCAGAATAACATCCTGCTCTTCCATCGCTATCAGTTGCATCTGCTGATCCAAGTCCATCTACTCATCCCTGCCCAACTGGCAATATGGGACACTTCCGCTGCTTCCCTGGAAGACCATGAGATCAACCGATCCCATCTTCATCAGCACTCCTTGCTGAATTGAACTCTTCATCGAGCCCATGAGACCTTCAGATGGCCTCGCATTTTTATCTCTGCCCTCCTGGCAGTCTTCGATGCTTCCACTACCCTCCTGGCAGTCTTCAAGATCCCGCAGCGATCTCTGATCATTTCCCTCCTGGAAATTTGCAATTCCTCGACTATCCTTCTAACAGTCCGTGAGATCCCGCAGCGACCTCAGCTCGTTGCCCTCCTGGAAAACTGGAATTTCCACTTCTCTACCTTCCTGGCAGTCATTGAGATCCTCAGCTGATCCCAATTCAAATTCTTCATCATCCCAATCATCGAGACCCTTTCCAGTCTCTAGACAACAGTGACAAATCATCTTTTCTTCTGTGGCCTTGAGGTTTTCAGCATACCTTAGCCATTTCCTTAACAACCTATGCTGTTTTCTATCCATCAGCTCCCTGACTGGCCATTTCACCTTTGGAGTCTTCATGGGCCATTCATATACCCATCTCAGCTTGGCTTTCTTTTCCTGCCTCATCCGCAGTTCCAGTTTCTCTATGTCTTCTTTTAATTCATAGAGCTTTCTAGTCTCTTCTTCATCCCATTCGGCAAGCTTTTCTGCCTTGCTCTTCTTTCTATGGCCTTCAGTAGCCATCTTGGTGTCCCTGTCTGCATCCTTGAGTGTTCCAGCTTCATCTTACAGTCCTGCTGACTGTCTCCTCGACTGCTGCCTGCCTACAAACAATCGACACAGAGTCCTCAACAACTCTGTCTTCCTTCACCTGCAATATACAGATGAAATCCTGCTCTGATACCACTTGATGCAGGTGAGGGTAAGCCTACGCTCCTCCCCTCTCACCTGCTCTCAGGATCGTTCTAATCCCACCTTATGTTGAGCCAAACCAAGCTCTTTAGATTCCCAAGTGGAATCCCTCTCAAAACACGACCCAATCCACAGGTCTCTTTCCTTCACCTTCTCGGCCTCTGCATGAACTGTGACCAAATTCCCCATAGGAAAAACCAATTATCAGGCGTCGGGATTTTGCTATCTCTGGGGTCGAAGGTTTCTTACCTCTCTAATCCCGAATTCCCGATGAGCTCTCTGCTCAGCCTTAGCCCCTTCCAGCTATGCCCTAGTCCACATGACTTGCCTTCATATGACCACAGCCATATGCATCTATTGAATTTTTGGCACTTGCAATGTCACGATTCGCAAGTCCTTAGGATTCCCGATCCTTAGATACCCGATGCACTCCTTTATGCACTATCCCCTTTCCGGCTATGTGATGGTCCTTATGACCACTGCCCATGACCGTGATCAAACCTACTATCGGGATTTCGGCATTTGCGATGACACAATGTTTGTGTCCACGAAACTCGTGACATGCCGATCCCTGAATTCCTCTGGATGCTTGACACGCGTCCTATCTAAGATCCATGGCTATGGTCTCTTCTCGCTTTCGACAGGCGATGTGCCACCTGTCCACTCGCCAAATCCTGTGTGGCCCCCACACGCTCCGATGCCTTATCGGGAAATCACGTATCACGATTCTGCAAAGCACAAAACTCTTGCTCCTGGGATCTCCAATATCCATATTTGCAATGTCCTCTGGATCGTTGATAGCTAGCCTCCACTATGCCTTTGTCCTCTTTCTCTGTTGCGGTGACAGCTGGCCCCCACTCATCGGGTTTTCACGGATCACGATTCCACAATGCATAAACCACTTGTCTACAGGATCCTTGATATCCCGATGGCTTCAACTCCGATGGCGCTAGATGACTGCCACGGGTCCCTCCAACGGGCGATCCTGATCTCATCGGGATTTCGGAACTTCCGATGCCCTAGTTCCCTCGACCTTGAGAACTCTGATTTCTCGATGAATGCTTATGCCAATGGTCGCTTGATCTCCGACACCTGTCCCTCATGTGGACGGCTCTGATCTTGTCATCATTTTGAGACCTGCAAGTCCCGATGCCTGGTGCCTCAGATCTCCGAAACAGATGATCGCGTGACACGTGTCCCTCTTAAGACGGATGGCTTGGATTAACTCTCGAGATTTCAATACTTTCAAAGTCCCGGTTCTCATGACCTCAAGAACTCCAATTTCCCGACTCACGACTTTCGTCAGATCCCTGACACCTGTCCCGTGTGAACGGACGGCTCAGATCTTGTCGGGGTTTCCACTTGGATTTTCCCCGATCTCTTATCAACGGGAATGTTGATTCCCCGATGCGCCTAAACGTCGATGGTGCTATATCTCCGCCACATGTCCCTCTGCCAATGGACGGTTCAGATCCCGTCGGTATTTCACGACTTGCGCTGCTCCAACTCACACGACCTCGAGAACTTCGATTTCTCGATGGATGATATCTCGACTATTAACCTTCATGCAGCTTCCACAAATCCAATGACTGACGGGTACCTGCTCCTGATCTGACGACTCATATCCTTTCTCCTTGCGTGCTCCTCCTCCAGAGGCTAATCTCCACGCAACTCTTCCCGATCCTACGACTGACGGGATTCCTTCGTGAGATCCGACGGCTGTCGGTCCTCCTCTCCTGTGCGCTTCCTCTGGCGCTCCTCTACTGGACGTGAACTGCTCAACGGTCCATATCTCTTCTCTCCGCCTGATCCGATGGCTCCTGTTGCTCCTCCCCGAGCTCCTTCGCGCCTTCTTCCTAGTCTTGGGAGAAATTTGAATTTCCAAAGGCCTCGACCTTTTCCTGTTCCCTCTGCGAGCTCGTCGAACTTGAGTCTCACTATGTGTATACAACGCTTCCCTTCCTGAGCTTTCTCCTTCTTCCTAACCCTCTAAGAATTCTTTGACTCATGTGTCTCTGCAGAGTCTTCGTGCGTAAAGCGCTATCTTTCCTGAGCTTCCACGAGTACTCAGACCCCTTGGGGGATTTTGTCTTCTTCTCCCTCAGATGGAGAATACTTAGGCACTCTTCTGGCTATCCTTCTCGAGCAACCTCTTGCTGAGTCTCTTTGGGTGTTCAGCAACCCAATGAAAGTTCCCTCAGTGGATCTTTCCAGAACTCAAAGAGTTCTTTTCTCCTGTGCCTGCCTACACACTTTCTCGACGCCCTCCTGGTGGAGTGTCTTCTCTTCCACAGAACACTCAACAGTTCTATCTTCCTCCCTTGTGCACCTATGCACTTGCTCGATGCCCACCTGGCAGAGCTTCTCAGAATCCTCAGTGATTCTGGTCTTTCTCAAACTCTCTACAGAGTTCTTCTTCCTCTGTGCACCTCTGTACACATGCTCAATGCCCACTTGGCAAAGCTCTACATAATCCTCCGCGATTCTTTCTGCAACTGTGTTCTCACCCACACAATCTTACCTCCTGAGGTGTTAAGTAACCTCACAGGTATTCTTCCTGAGTTGTTGACTTTAGTCTTGTGCCTCAACACATCTTTGTTTGACTCCTCAGAGTTCAGAAGTGCATCCCCTGTGCACGGCTCTCAGAACCTCAACGTTCTGTCACACCCTCCTGGTATGAAGCCTCAAAGACCTTCAACCTTGAAATCAAACACAACTCCTGCAGAATGCATCAACAATCATACATTCACAACATACATAGGGAACACCCACAAACATCCATATACACAGAATATGCAGGAAAAACTGCTCTGTTTATATTAATAAATGGCAACAATGCCTATATCTTTACAGTGGTGTTCCTAAGCTCTCTCTGGCTCTTCTCCTACCATCATTCTCTATCTCTTCTAACTCAAAATGAGATATGAAAATATCTTTTACCTGAGGGGCTCTTCGAGCGCTTCCCTCCAAGATTTACCTACCCTAATAAATTACAATCAATGGTTGTCTAGTCTGCTATCCAGAACTAGATCTTCAGCCGATCTACAATAAAGGCCGATCCTATCTAACGCCTGCTCAAAGGCATGGCTTTCATGGCTCACCAGCCTAAGCATTTAAATTACATTCAATTCAGATATTAAATGAGGCTATGCCTCTCTTCAACCTCGAATGCATGCGGGCTGACATGGCTGGTTGGCTGGCTGGCTGACATGGAACGATGCTCCTGCATCAATGTTGTAGTCTCCAATATGAGCACTAAGGTGTAGTTCTTTTCTTGTCCTCCTTTTTCTAGATACTTGATTCACAACTCTACTCAACAGAGGATCTACTCTTCCAATTTCATATTGTCTTATCAAGTTTTGTAGTTCCTTCTCAACTCTTTAATATTTAATCAAATCAATACAAGTATACAAGAAGTCCACAATATTGCTTACCTCTTTTCCTTTTCCAGGTGGGAAAAACTGATCAAATGTTGGAGGCATTTCACATTCCATTACTTATGTTTGTGCTTTGGATGAAGAATCCTGTTCACCTTCAAATTCTCTTCTTGCTTCTTCAAAAGCATGATTTTCTTTCCTTGGATCAAACAATGGCGCCTTCTCTAAAGCTTTTATGATCCCTCATCCATCTGTAGTCTTTCCTGGAATCACCCTATCTTCTCCTATGACAACGCCTCCTCTAGTAATAATAGTGACTATGGGTTCTTGATCACGAGGTTCAACTGTTATTTTCTGGACTTGGTGGTTTCCACCTTGTCTTTCCTGAACTTTAGCTAACAATACTAGACAGTCTTCAATGACCTGGTCAAATGAATTACAATAGTTGCATATAGTACAAGGGTTCTAACAATCCCTTGAAAAATTCCATGGTTGGGCGTAGTTATAGAAAATAATCAAACCTCGACCTCGACCCATGCCTCCTCCTCATCCTCTTCCTCTGAACCCACCATGAGGGGTGAAGCTTTCTCTTCCTGGGGAATTGAACTATGCAACATTCCCTTCTATCTATAATTCTCCTTGAATTCTATATGCATCTCTTGACCTTTCATACATGAGGTCATAAGCCCTACAGTTTCTCTCATCATACCCCACATATTTACAGAATTTACAATAAATATTGGTAGGTGTCTGAACATATTTCTGCATATAATAACATTCACCAGGGTGATGTCTAGTTTTACATACCTCGCACCATGGTAAAGTAGCCTTCTTCAAAGGATTAGGGGATCCATAGGCCAAGTATTCACTAAATAAAGGACAGTGCTCTTTTTCATGGCCCTCTACTTTACATATGATACACCAGATTTCTTCACTTTTCTCTTTTCCTTTTTCTTTCTTCATGTCTTCGACCTGTAAAGATAAACTAGTTAATTGATTCAAAATCTGACTCATACCTGGACTGGATTCTCCTACAGGGGTTTCTTCTAGTTTCATGGAAATCTCTAATGCCTCAGCCTGTGAAGTGACCTTCTGTTGCATTAGAGGAACTCTAATGTGTGGCAGGAGGGAAACGATGAACCATTCTGTATGTTGTTCGTATGGAATCTCAAAATTTAAATGACCTGTCAAGGTATTAAACCTCTGATCAAATTCCCAAACTGGTTCAGTCACCTTTTTCTTGATTTCCTTCAACTCTGTAATGCACCACGACTCCAACTTAGGATTCTTGAACTCTGCACTCAACACAATATTAATTTCATTCAACGGTTTAGGCTGTACAGATGCTTTACCAAACTTCATATACTAGCTCAGTGCATGGTCCCTCAAAGTAGTACTAAATTGAGCTCTCTTAACAGCTTCATCGGTGACTTGCTTAATGCTCCATATAGATTTGCATAAGAACCAGTGTTGGTCAGGATCCTCAGATCTATCTCCTATGAAAATAGGAAACCTCATTTCATTTGCCATTGATTTTCCTTGGTTTCTTAAACTGCTTGTGACGGTACTCTGAGTGCTCTAATTACTCTGGTTACTCTGTTTACTTACTTTGATAGTAGGCGCAGTACTTGAAGTTCCTAGTTCTTATTGATGAGGTTCTTCGGTCTCTACTTCCTCTGCCCTTGCAAAATATGAATACTCTTCATCTGATTTCTTTACTTCTTCTCCACTGTACCATCCTTTGTCTTATGCTAATGGCCCATAACTCTGCTTAAACAGGTTTACAAGAGGAACCTTTCTGAATGATCTCCCACTGCGTGTGTGTCCAACCTCTGTATCACTATCATTATTTGAATTCTTGAACATTAGCGTTAAGATCTAGCTAATTACTGTATCTTCAAGATATTCTTCTCATGCAATAGCATCTTAATATTCAACTTAAGAAAGTGAAGAAACTTTCCTCCCCCTGATGGATGAGGTTAGGAGCATACGGATAGCCGAAATTCATCAATGTTTCTTTTACTGAGAGTAACGTTGTAAGAAAGAGCGATAGTGAAAGTATCAAGAGTGACCCATTGGAGGGAGAAGGGAACCTATAGGACCCAACCTTTCTCAAGGTGTGGGAAATAAATTGTGTACAAATGAGGTGGGCATGCCCCATGCTCGTGTCATGTAACTCAAAAAAGGGTGTTGTATAGTAACTGAAACTGTGTGTTGATATAGACAATTGCAGCGCCCTCGGGGGCAATTTTGATAAAGGTAGAGGAAAATTTTGATGAGGAACAATAATCTGAACAGTAGGCAATGATACCTGTAAGAAGTATCATGGATTCTGTGGGCATTGAGAACCCAACAAAGTTCAGAGGTCTTTGGAAAATATAAAAAACAAGTGCAATAGTCACAAAGTAAGACCCACCGTAACATGAGAAAGTGTTGAAGTTGAATGTTATGGGGGTCAACGACACCAAAGAGCAATGATGGTTCTCCCTGTGCCATACAAGACTCCTCATTTTAAAGGTAATGAGAGCCAAGATATTGTTTCCCTTATGGAAACTGTGTTGATGTCGACAAAAAGGGAGACGCGACTCCAAGAAGCAAAGGGCTTCGTGAAATCCACTAGGTGAGGTCAGGAACTGAGGAGGTACATGGAAAAAGTCAAGATGTGTGGAGACTCAATATTTCCCTTGGTTGGGGATATATGAAAAGTATTAGTGGCCACAATCGTTCAACTAGTTCGAGTGTCAAGGGGACAACGAGACGTGGGATAAGTTGTGCCAGAGGCGGGACAAAGTGAACAAACTTAGAGAGTAGAGGTAGGTGGCCTGTGGGATACTCGGATTTTATGGACGATGTCAACAGGAGTAGGTGATAAGGAATGCCCCAACCAAGGGCAACATGGGTTGTATTTGCCAAGAAGGTCGCCAAAGGTGACGACAAAAAGCTATGTAAAATGTTGGAAACAATGACTTAATTACAAAAAGAATTAAAAAATCAATGAGGATAATAATGCAGATATAGAAATGGGTGCCCCAGTGTAAGATGGATTGGCTTGAGGATGGTGCAAGTTGGTTAAAAAACAAGTGGAGGGTTGGGGGCCCATAGGCGGGTTTCTGTAGTGGGGAAATGTATGGAGGGAAATCTGAAGATGGGAAAACCAACAGTGGATGAAATGGATGGTAGATGGTGTTGCGGAAGTGCAGTCAAAATAAAACCATGAGGAAGTGCCTTGGGAGTCCATTGGGTAGGCTAGAAAAATGAGGAGAATGAGTATGTGTCTGATTCGTGACATGATGTAAGACTATCAGGACTCCCATCCCTAAAGGTTGAAAACAACATGAGTGTCAAAGTTCCAAGGGTGCCTATGAAGGGGACAAATCATGTGGGGAAGAGTGCTACCAGGTGACAGTACCCAAAATGCGGTGGAGGTGACAGTACTGCAGAGCTAGATATAGGGACCCTAAAGAAAAATTTCAGAGGGTGTGATTGGAGATGCAATTAATATTTAGAGGGAATGATTACATGCCAATATTGATTATATACCTGAAGGGGTTGCGCTGGTGTGTGATGACCAAGTGCCTGCACACATGACAACCAAATACCCGACATGAACAATATCTTAAGATAATCGAACATATAACCATTTATTTGATAATTTTGAACATGAGCATGCGTACCTGAACAGGGTATGGAAAAATGGCTCCACGGGGGATAAGGATGAAAAATGGCCTGGGGACTGTCTTGATGTAGATGACGGGGTGTTGATCCCGTGGAATTTTGCCTGGGGCTTGATGTTGTACTCCAATATGGTGGGACAACTCACCAGGTGTCAAGAAGCCGACTCAGGGAATTTTGCTTTTGGATCTATCCTAGTGGCTTAGTTTCTAGAGAGGGTGTCGATGTTGTGCCTGAGAGTTTTGTTAGACCTACCGGGGGCACAAGAGTCACAACTGCAGTGGTGGTCGATTATTTTGGTTCGTTATGGGGGTGGGGAGGGTGGAAACTACTTCACAGTCGAGGCTGCACAAGTGTGGTTTCAAATGCCACAGATCATATTGTAGTTTCCATATAGTGGGATAGATTTCTGTGATGACCTTGAGATGATATTACCCCCGGGAGAGGTATTCAATCGTCGAGGTATGATGTTTTGGTTGTTGGTTTTGTTGATTTGTTTTTAGATAGTATAGCATATGGTTGATATTTGTAGGGATGTTGATTCTATCATGTGTTTGTTTGTATAGATGTGGGACCGTGTGGACGAGAGGTCAAGTTGATCAGAGCACTAGCCAACCAGGGGCCTGTGAGACCACTGCGGGGAGAGTTGCAAGCAGGGGAGAGGTGATGTCGAGATGATTTTGGGGCGACACCCAATGATGATGATAAAGAATCCCAAAGACACCATTATGATGACCCCGAGGCAGGGTCGTCACATGCTCCTCCGACCGAGGCCGGGGGAGAGTTTGATGATTTCCATTGCCAATTAGAGGCGGTTCTATAGGGAGTGCTTGAGAGGATGTGGGTGTGGATCAAGGATGAGGGGATCCTGGAGCAGTGTATTGGGTTCATGACAGAGTCACGAACCTTGATATGCAGAGCAGCTGTAGTCGAAGCTGCGATGACTGGATGGTTGCCTCCGGGACCTGAGGGACTTGGAGCTGGTGGGGTACCTCCGCTAGAGGTAGGACCTAGTGTTGGAGCACTAGAGGTGCCTTGAGGGCTGCTAGATATGTAGTTGTGTATTTGATATAGGCTGGTGAGCCCATTTTGTATAGTTGTGACATCCAATTTTGTATTTGGTAGGGATGAGGTGATTCACCTGCCTACGGGCGATGTACTATTTTTGTAAACANATATATATATATATATATATATATATATATATATATATATATATATATATATATATATATATATATATATATATATGGATATACATTTTTGGATCTCTGTGCACATGTGTGATGTGTTTGTTGTTGATGATTTTTTTTGATGTAGTGGATGATGTCTATTCTATATGCTGTGACAAACTTCTGACAGTTTATGTGTATGTGAAGATGTCTTGATGTGATATATGCCAATCTAGTATAATGTTAGCCATGTTATCTGCTATTTGATTGAATTGTCTTGGGATATGTGTAAATGTAATGGAATCAAAATGTCGAGATAAACATCTAACCTACAGGTATTTGAGGAAGAGGCAAGGATCACAGACATGGTATACATTTTTGAGCTGGAGGACGACAAGTTGGGAATCTAATAAGATGCTAAGGTGAAGAATATGGCGATGATTGGCCTCAACGAGGAGACCAATGACAACGGTGTACTCTGCTTGATTGTTGGTGGTTGAGCCTAAAGATATGTCGCTGGTGTGGAGCAGGTCATGTGAAGCCCAAGAAGCCAAAGTTAGATTTTGTGTCCAGTGGCTAGCTCCGTCGGTGTAACCGATGTGGTAGGCCAATGGAGGTGGAATCTGTCAATAATACGAGTGATAGACTAGACGGGAGGTAAGGATAAAAGAAGACTAAAAACTCTACAAAATACATACAAAAAAAAAAAGCCTAGTGTAGTATAGCTATGCTCAGGCGTAAAATTTATTTAAGTACAACTCGTTGATGGGTTCCTTGAGAGGATGGCCTTCAGGGGAGGCCAGGATGTATGTGCCTTTAGTGAGGCAATTTTGGATGATGTATGGTCCATGCCATAGGGACTTGAATTTTCCATGGCCAAGGGTATCATGAGTGATATCGTAAGAGAGGACGAGGTCTCCTTCATTAAATGAGTGAAGGTTGACATGGCGATCAAAGGTGGCCTTTGATCATTTTTTGGCTGCTTCATTGTTCTGTAATGAAGATTGACGATAGTCATCTAGGGATTCTAATTTCAGCAAACGCTACTCTATTGGGGTAGTGTCAGGTAATAGCTCAATAGTGGTGCATAAGGTGGGAATTTCTCACTCGATGGGAAGAGTGGCCTCAACCCCTTGGACTAGATGAAAAGGTGTGAAACCAATGGCAATTTTGACTATTGTGTGATAAGCCTAGAGCACTAAAAATAACATATGATGCCAATTGGTTTTATGTTTTTTAACCATGCGCTGCAACATGGTTTTTAAGACCTTGTTAACTGCTTCTACCTGTCTATTGGACTGAGGGTAGTATGGTGAGGAAAACTCATGGGAGAAGCCTAACCGGGATGAGAGTTCCATGAAAATCTCATTCTTGAAATGTTTCCCATGATTAGAGACTAGTTGGAGTGGTACTCCAAAGAGGGATATGATGTGGTTAAAGAAAAAATGTTCTACTGTGTCAACAGTGTTGTTGAAGGTAGGCATGGCTTTATCCCACTTGGTAAAGTAATCAATTGCAATGACTATGTATTTGTGTCCGTTGTTGGATGTAGGGTTGCAAGTCATGAAGTCGATGCCCCATTTACAAAAGGGACCAGTGGTGATGACTGGGTGTAGAAGAGCAGTTGGTGCACGTGCTTTGTTGGCATAAAGCTAGCATTTATCACATCATTTCATGGCATGGATGCAGTCGTGAAATAATGTAGTCCAAAAGTAACCTGCACGGATGATTTTCTGAGCAGTGGACAGCCCTAAGAGATGGCCTCAGAAAGCACTGCTATGGCAGTCATTCAAGACTTTGTCGGCCCGTCAATAGTTAAGCATCGATGGAGTATGGTGTCGAATCCTCGCTGATATAAGATGTCCCCGATGAGGAGGTAGCGAGGTGCCTGGTGACAAATACATCGGCAATCATCTCTAGAGAGGTGGTTTTCAAATTTTTGTGTTCGGAGATAGACAAGAAGATCGCCATACCAAGGGTTATCTGAGGGGATAAAAAAAAGATGTTCATCAGGGAGGTTGGTATTGACCAGTGGACTGGTAGTGTCGAAGGGAAAATTCATGATAATCTCATCGAGGATGAGAGATTTCTTGCTCTTGGGTGTTGAAAATTCGAGATCATATTCCTGAAGGATGACGATCCATCAAGCAAATCTACTGTTAATTTGTCAACGACTGAGAAAGTATTGCATGAGGTTGGAATCTGCGATGACTTTGGTAGTTTGAAGCAGAATGTAAAGGCGCAATTTCTGGACTGCGAGGACAACTGCGAGGGCTAGATTTTCTTCGTGATTTTACTTCAAGGGTGTTTCTGAAAGGTTTTTACTAATGTAGTAAATCACATGCTCATGGGCATCATCCCCTATTTGGATGAGAACTCCTACTACTGAAACGGAAGAGGCTGATATGTAGAGGAGATAATCACGGTTATAGTCAGGTGGACTAATCAACGGGGCGTTGGAGAGAGATGCTTTGAGATCAT
This sequence comes from Picea mariana, assembly GCA_032191745.1. Lineage (NCBI taxonomy): Eukaryota > Viridiplantae > Streptophyta > Pinopsida > Pinales > Pinaceae > Picea > Picea mariana. The sequence continues at coordinate 15,049 of JASDQU010751260.1, read as the reverse complement.
CAAAAGAAGCTTGGGCATTTTTATCCCATTGAAATGGGATGTTGTGACGAAGTAAGCGAAGGAAGCCATGTGTGCGAGTAGTGTAATCTGGGACAAAGCGTCGTAAAAAGTTGGCTTTTCCTTGAAGGCTCTATAGTTGGCATAAAATCCATGGGGGTGGAATTTTTTTGATGGCTTGGAATTTGAGGAGGTCCACAGTAATGCCACATTGGGAAACTATGAACCCAAGAAGGCGCCCAACGGTGATGCAGAATATGCACTTGAGGCGGTTTAAGCAAGAATTGTGCTAACGACACATGTGGAAGATGATTCATAGATCATCGAGATGTTGAGTGGGTTTCTTAGATCGAGCGGTGAGGTTGTCTAAGTATGCGAGGATGATATTATCTAGATCGTGAAAAACATATGTCATGGCCCATTGGAAAGTGGCATCAGCATTCTTGAGCCCAAATGGCATGACACGATACGCAAAGGTTCCCCAAGGGGTCGTGAATGCGGTTTTGTACTAATCGGCGGGGTGAATTTGGATTTGGTTGTAACCAGAGAAACCGTCCATGAAGGACAAATCCTCGTGACCTACACAATCATCGATGAATTGATCGATGAAGGGTGTTGGAAATTTGTCTTTGGGACAGGCGTGATTGAGGTCGCGGAAGTCCGTACAGACAAAGATAGTGCCCTATTTTTTGTTAATAGAGACAGGGTTGGAGACCCATGACGTATAGGCTATGGGGTAAATGAACTCTGCAGTGCGTAGTTTGTCAATCTTGGCTTTGATGGTCACTGCTTTGGATGGGTGTAGCGATCGTTGTTTTGGGCGGATGGGTGTAATATCAGGCTAGGTTTCTATGCGATGTTAAACAATAGAGGGATCAAGGCCAGGCATCTTTGTGTATGAATAGGTGAAAATGTCCCAGTATTCCTGGAAGAGGGATTTGTAGGTGGTGAGTTCTTCAGGAGAACATGCAGCACCAATGGTGATTTCCTCAATAATTCCAAATTTGATGGAAATATCTATTTTGATGGTTGAGGATATATTGGTCATATTGCCTTCCTCGAAAGCATCGGGGGAAGGGATAGGGTTATTGAACCAATCTATATTCCCTGATGGGATAAAATCTTTGGTTTTGACTGCATATATGGGGTGTTGGTTAGGAGGCGTGAAGGCTTCTTGTGAAAGAAAGAGCACTCTGTGGTGGAGTGCGTCCCATGGGAAATTGGGGGTAGTTAACTCCTCAAGGATATCTTCATCACAATGAAACTAGTGTGAATATAGGGGATCGAGAGGAGTGACCTCGGTGAGTGTCACTGTGGCGTTGTTCCTTCTGGTAAAGACGTAGGGTAATTGATGGAGGGGGATTGCTATGGTTCACTCGACATAAACCAAATATCCAGATATTGTAGGTTAAAAATGGTAGTCGGGCATAGAATTTTCGTGGGGAAATGAATTGGAGAATTGGGGGGTAACTCCTCATATAAATCATCTAGGAACCATGGGGGAGAAGGGAGTGCCTTAACTTCTGGTGGGAAGATATGAACCATATCAATTGATGGGGTAAGGGTATTTATCGGGTCTGTTGGAGGAGGGGGGTATGATTTTGAATAGGGGCCAGTTGATGATGCCTGTATTCAATGATCATAGGACATTGATATGTGAAATGATCAAGTGATTCGCATAGAGAGAAAGGACATATCATACGTTCGTTGACTGAGGTTGTGACATACTGGATGTCGGTGACAGGAGTTGGGGTGGGTGTTTGTTGAAATCTCTGGCGTACAGCTGTTAGTGTCTGTCATAATTGAGGTAACGTTGGACAGTGGTGTGTGTAATGGCCATATTCAGAATAGATGGCGCATGCGAATTTGGTTCATAGTCCTTTGTTACTTGTGTTTTGTGAGATAGCAGCAATACTGGAGGAAGCAACAAGCGATGGTGGTGCTCGAGGGAGTTGGATGAGATTACATAACTCAGGGAGAGATGGGCATTTTTTGGTGGGGTGTCCATCTTTCTTGCATAGCGCGCAAGGAGGTTGGATGCATGGGGGAAGTGGAGCTGTGGGCTCCTTCTTCTTTCGCCTGCCCCCATCTGTAGCAAGGGGGTTAGTGAGTGGGGGTGTAGGGGGTATAGTGGGAGTGAGTATTGGAATCTACATCAGGATTCCTTCTATTTGGGGAGGGAGGGATGGTTGAGGAACCATCTCAGGTGGATGTAAATACCAAACTAGGATTGCCAGCACCATATTAGGAAGGGTAAGCATCGTAGCGGCCTAGAAATCTTGTACACCTGGTGGGGGGTAAAAGAAAGGGATTTGGGTAATGGCTTGGGGGACTATTTCCTAAACCAGGATTTGGACCTGGGGAAGATCAGGAACAGGTCGAGCTGAATTAGTTCTAGGGGATTCCTAAGGGAGAATTTCTGCAACTAGTGGGACGTCAGGGATGAAAGAGGTGTCGGTGGGAGGGAGGTTAGTTTCAGTTGTCATTCCATTGGAGGATATGACACATACTTGTGCTGAGGGATGGAGGAGCGGTGGTCCTCCATGGTAGGTCCCTAGAAAGGATGGGTCTTTGAAGATTCTGGGGCCCATCTCAATGAGTGGATAGGCATCGGAATTAGTGTGGATAAAAGGGAGGATGTTATCGATGTTGGATGAAGGGTTAGGCTCGTAATGTGATACTTGATCAATGGTAATGATATTTCCATTATGGGGAAACATCATGGTTCAGAACACAGAAGAGGCAACGACCTTCATAGCATACATGTAGCTATGACCAAACAAGATATTGTAGTTGAGCAGGGCATCGATAACCTCAATGTCAATTAGAACGGTTTTTCCCCCGAGGTCAATGAGGACATTTTGAAAGAGTCCTTCGGGGGATGAGGGTTTTCCATCATAGGCTCTTAATGTAATGGCAGATGGTATGAGTTCAGGGGAACCAAGTTTCTGCCATATAGATTTGGACATGATACAGGTGGATGCTCCTTCATCAAGGATGCATCGGTGAACTGTAATGTTCCAAATTTTTACAGGGATTTGAAAAGCAATAAGAGTGGGGAGGTGAGGTTCTCTGCTATCGAGGTCAAATGTGATGAGTTGGGTATCGGAAGGGTCGACCGCTCCCAGGGAAGAAAGTAAGGACTTCTGTTGGGTGGGACAAGTTTGAAGGACTTCTAAGACTGACATGGGAGCCAAAGATTGTGCCAAGTCATCGACCAAACTGTAATTATGAGCTACCCTAGCTTGAGGATTGTGGACATTCCTATGCAATGGGATGTGAGGAATACGAAGGGGGGTTTCAGTATTTGGGTGAGGAATTATGAGAGGGGGTCCGGTTGTGACTGGAATTGCTTCCGAGGTGGTGGGAGAAGATTCAGGGGGTGTGCTATAATGACGAATACGTGTTTGCAGAAGGACTTCTTCCTCACTGGTAAGGAGGATAGTGCAATCGACAGAGGTTCCCGTATTGGGATACTGTCCCAACTGTGGTGGGGTAGGCTGCATGTCTGGTTGGGTATTTATCACCCCTTGGTGTGGGATGGGGTTTTGTAGTATAGCTAGGGGGGGTTGCTGCACATATGGTTGTGGGGCCTGCTGAGGTGCAGGTGATGTTGAGGGACGTGGTCCATTCACATAATCTTTCATCTGCTTAAAGTCAGCGATTTGGGGGAAATGGTGAGTATAGTGACCAAACTCACCGCAAAGCGCACAAGGGAAGGTGTTCCTAACATTGTTGTTGTTCCTTCCTTGATGTGTGTTGTTGTTTCCCCCTTGGGGGTTTTGATTCCCCTGGTTTTGGTTGCCCCCGACAGATTGGTTTTGCTGGGGTTGGTTCTGGTTTCCTCCTGGTGCCGGATTATTATTTTTTCTATTTTTTCCTTTCTTTCTGGTATTGTTCAATTGATGGGGTGGATTTTTAGTGTTCGGTTGTTCAAAATTTTGATATTGTTGAATGGGAGAGGGTTGAACAAAATTAACCCCAGCGTCTGGTGGTCCTTGTGGTGGAGCCATATGCTGTGGGGGGGCAGAAAATGGAAAGTACAGATTATGTTGAGGCGATGCTCCATAAGGTACATAGGAGGGCATGGCACTTTCACTAGTGCTTATGGTATAGGCCGAGGTATAGGGAGTACCGACGCTTGGTTGGATAGGTGGGTGGTTTAGGAGCGCCGGGGGGGGTCCACTTATGGGTGGAGGCAAGGAAACAGGGTATGGTTGTTGATAAGGGGGAGGAGGATAATAATGGTTTCTTCCATATGTCGACGGATATTGAGGTGTGCCATACATGGGTGGTTGTTGAGGTGGTGGGTTGTGGTGTGTAGTGTTACCAATCAATCTGTCTACTGAGTGAGACATCCCAGGCTTGTCTTGGCCAAATGGCACGGGTCCTGGGGCATCTGGGAGCACCATGTATAGGTATCCGTACTGGGCATAGATGAGTTTGAATTGTTGGGTCTTGCTAATGGATTTTTCTTCAGTCTAGGGGAAGGTGGCAGCCACATCTTTGGCAAGGAGGGAAACAAGTGATTTGAAGAACCAATTGAGACACTGTTGGGGGGTAGCGTCAGCTTTGCAGAGGCTACGTCGCTGACGCCATTCGTGGATGTGGTCAGCAATATGTGTAGAGGTGGTTTGTTTAAAATATGAGAGTAGTTCAAGGCCATTGTCATGACAAACGGGTAATTGAAAGAAGGTCAAAAAAGATTTGGCCAAGGATTCAAAAGTCACGTCGGACCCAAATTTTCCTTTGACGTACCATTTGGCAGATGGGCTAGTGAGTGTACGTTGAAATAATCTTAATCGGATGGAATTGTCCATGATGTTGTTCGAAGAACACCATAGGTGAAATGTCATGATATGGTTGGCAGGATCATCTCCTGCTTTTCCTTCAAAGTTGGGGATGTTTGAAGGGAGTTTGGTAGGCATTGCAGGCCATGTGGGGTTGTGCAATATGGGATCATTGGTGAGTTTAGTCAGATCCAGTATGTTGAGGGAAGCTAAATATGACATATGGGGTGGTGGCGTAGGACTAGTTCCAGCCATAGTGTGAGTGTCCTGAGTACCTAACCCTTGGAGGGGACTAGGTGGGTTTGTACTTCCCCCTTGAGAGCAAGTTGGCCCCCTGCTTCCATGTAAAGGAGAGCGAGTGAAAGGTGGACCTTGGGAATTGGACCCAAGTAAGGTGGAACCAATAAAATTTGATCCCAAGACAGTGGCACTCATAGGAGCATGAGAAGGTGGAGCTGATGAGTTGGCAAGACTAGGAACTCCCCCTAGAATAGGAGGGAGATTCAGCAAGTGTCTGGAACGACGGGGGTTCTGTGGGTCCCCTATGGTGTCTAACTAGCTAAGTGAATGTGTGCGAATGGTGGTGAGAGAAATAAATAAACAAGAGCCTTTGCTGCAATTTTTGAACTTTACACGATATATATCTAAATCAAATGTAATCAGAAGGGCATCATACATAAAGTGTTTTGATAAAGAAGCATATATGTGGATAGGTGGATTTTTTCCATGTGGGGGAACAAAGAAAACAAATGCTCGTGTCCTAAAAGATGTAACATCCTTCCTCTCAAAATACCACTGGACCTTCCAATAGCACTCGACAGTGGGGTCTGAAGCCACCGGCAGAGAAACTAGTGAAGGATGAAGCAATTAGTTATAATGAGGGGTAGAGGGGGCATATCCCGAAAGAACTGGAGATATTTCCCAATAGCCACACAAAATCCAATCAAGGTGCAATTACAGCCCACAATTGCCACCTGGGTAGATGTCCTAAAATTTGGTCACTAAGTACCTCGGTCAAAGTGTGGCATTTAGATTTTCGGCCTAAGAAATGATCATGGGTTGGATCCCATCCAAGAGGTGGGTGCCTCAAGGGGGTACACACAGAACAATCGGACCTTAGCCTTCAACCCTTCATGGGTATCTCCCTACCTTATGGTGTTAGGAACACTTGACTTGGAGGATTTAAAGTTCCCTATTTGACAACTTCTATTGTTTTGAAAATGTGAGAACCAAATAACGGGGAGTTATTTGGATGCCTATCCCTAAAATCCTACCTAGACTAAAAGATTTCTTTTGCCACCTCCTATGGAGGAAAACTTAGTGAGTTTTTAGAAACATTTTAGATGTGGTTGTTTGAGAGATTGGGGGTGTGAGCCAATCTCATTGAAATTAAGTGGGAGTGGATCGTTTCGTCAAGAAAACGGTGGGGTGTTTCAGAATCCATTTGGAGGAAACTTACTTCAACCTCCACGTTTCAAGATGAAAACTGTGTGAGTAAGAAGTGACTTTTGTGTGTGAATGAGTGAAAGTGTGCCAATTTTTTAATGAATTAGGTGTCACCTTGCTACATGTGGACTTCTTTTGGTCCTTACAAGTCTTTGATTACCTATTTAACTAAATGTCATTGGTACAACCTTGCAGAATTCAAAAGTCCCTAGGAAGCTAGCATGTGGACATGTGGGTCCTTTACTATTCCTTTAACTCCCTAATGTGATTTAATCTAAGAAATTTTTGAAACTATCCTAGATTGTGATCATGTGGGCATGTATGGGCCCATTACAAAACCTTTAAACTTCCCTAGTGATTTAATCTAAGAAAGTAAATTTCAACACTATCCTATCTTTGTAGCATGTGGGCATGTATGGGCCCGTTACAATCTTGAGATGTGTTTGAAAAATAAACTAAGAGGAGTCCCGAGGGGGCTATTGTCCTCTCCTAAAGATTTTATCTTTTTAAGGGGGATGAAATTATCTTTCAACCTCTTTCCGATTCTCAAGATCACTTTGGAGCGTGAGAGAAGAGCATACTCAACGTTTGATATCCAATTTATAGTCCCAATGCAATTTTTATATGTGATGTAGAATGAGTCCAAATTTTAGTCAAAGAAAGCCATCCATGTGGCAAAATAAAAAGTAAAAAAGAGGAAAAATAATGATTTTTAACCCCTAAGTGCCTATGTGTTTTGACTAATCCCTTTATATGAGAGGGAATGTAAGTGTGGTGTAGATTACAACATGCATGTAATCATCTTTAAGAAGGCTATGGGCCTTCAACAAATCATAAAAAAGATTACAATGTGTACGTTTTTGCACAGGTGCACGGGTTTCAGACTAGACAAAGGCGTTTTGAGCGCCAATGCGCGAACTGAAAAAATATTTTGAGCTCAAGTGCGCAGAAGGCACTGAGTAATGTAGTGATTTTGGCACATGTGTGCATGATGCACGACTGTGGGCCAATAAACCTGTGCACAACTGTCACATGGTCGTGAAGAAAATTCCAGATGGAATTCTCTCAACTTAGCTTTGAATTTGATGTTTTTCATGTCGGCTTGGACCGGTTATGGTACTTGCAGGTTAAATAAGTAAAAAGAAGAGCTAAAGTAACCCAAATGGGGTAGGAAATTGATACGTTTCCCTAGTGGAATCGTCAATCTGTTGCACCTCTTTTGTCACCTAAATGAGCAAAACAGAGGTGCTTACAAGCTTAGTTGGGTTAGCTAAGAAAGACAGTAGTAAAGGAAAGGGCTAGAAGAATAAACATAAAAGACTAAGCTAAGAATTAAACTAGGAAGGGAAAAAACAATTAAACTATTGTGCATAAGTAAATAAGAGCAAGAAACAAACAAGATTCATGTCACCAATGGAAAGGATTGTATTAGCGAAAATAAAACACCAAAGAGAAAGGGGACTTTGGGTCCCTTTTTCCTCCAAGGGAGGGCTCTTGGACCCCCAAGAATGAGCTCTTCTTACAACTTGAAAACTTGAATGAAATGGTGAAAGAATCCCAAGATAACCCACTCAAAAGGTGATTTGGATTGCCCAAATGGAATGGTGCTAATATGCTCTTGATGAGAAAAGAGGTTTCCACAAGAGAATAGAAGTAGCATAACCTTGCAAATGAATTCCTTGAATATGTAGTGCACCCATGGCCTTGCTTTATAACACCACTTTGAGGTATTGTGAAACCATCTTTTAGTGTGAAAAGGGGTTTTTTAGGGCACCTTTAGGTGTTTGACCAGCCACCCAGATAGATCCAGTTGATATTTGGATGTCCAATCGACTTGGAAGCTGAACCAGAAGTGGGTGGGAGGCCGACCAACATCATAAATGCAGCGTTCTCAAGTGTGCACGGCTTTTAGCATCCACAATAATGCATCGTGTGCATGTGTGATTGATCTATATGGATATTGATGGCCACCCACCTTTTTCAACTGGCTCAAAACAATTTTCTGACATTTTTGGCAATTTACTATTTTTAGCAGTCTTTACTTCCGGGGCCATTTTGAGGGCCTAAATGAAGGTTTTTAGATATTGATATCCTTAATGATATCCAAAGGAATAATTAAGCCCCCAAAATTAATCTCCTCAGAAATACCTTTCCAACGGGCTATCACATGCCTAAAAAGGAGATCGTATGCAAAAGTTACGACCCCAGGATGTTGATGTACTAGCTTACCCAAACGGGGCCCACATGACTTTTGGTGTTTCATCTCCTAGGGTTAGGTTTTTGGATGTACAGGGTTTTGGGAATTATTTCTTATTGTAAAAAGTCCTTCAGAGCCTCATTGTAACCTTCTTCTTGTGAATGCATGCTATCGTCACATCTCTTCTCAGAGATAAGCCGCCACCATTCCAGCAAGCTTGTTTCCGCTGCATTTTACAGTTTCAACTTATTTTGTTATTGAATAGAAACCCAGTTTTACTGTATCTCTGTTATTTTGTGTTAAGAACCTATTAATAATCTGTATTCATTTCGTTCTGCTCATAAAATCTGGATCAGTTGTATTAGAGCAGTCTGCTCCTTGTCGTCTTAATGCATGTCCCCAATGAGGTCGAAGTATAAGGAGTTGGGTCTCGAGCTTGTTTCTCTTGAGGAAAGAAGATCTCACATGCCCAAGCGACCTCCCATGGTAGGAGAAAAGAAATATGATGGGACAGGAGATCCTTTCAAACTGTTGATTGAGGAATCCCTCACGCAACATAGGAACGAGATGATGGATAGTTTCGCGCAAATCCTTCGGCGACTACCAACAGGTGATGCATCTTCTTCGAACGGAGGCGCCACCCCCTTCAAGGTAAAAATAAACTTTTATATTTATATATTTGAAGGTTAGATAGACGCAGATGCTGTAGACAAGTGGTTGAATCTACTAGAAGGGTATTTTTCTGTTCATAAATTTTCAAATAGAGAAAAGATTACTTTTGCATTCCTCAAAGCCGTTCCCCATGTCAAAGATTGGTTGGTGGGAAACTTTCTGTGAGCAAAAGGAAACAGAGGAAACCTCATTATTTTCAGTCACGGCCACCTGGGAATCCTTCAGGGATGCTATTAAGGAACAATACTACCCTGTCGGAAGTTATGACGACCTGTATACCAAATGGACCACACTGCGGCAAGAAAGAGACCAAGCAGTGCCAAATTTCACAAATATCTTCCATACCTTATGCACCAAGTTGGGTATCAAATATTCAGAGCAACATCTGGTGCTCAAGTATCACGGTGCTCTGCATAGATACATCCATACCAAAATGGAATTTCTAGACATCTCATCCTTGGGTGCGGCCTACCGATATGCCGTCAAAATCGAGCAGAAGCTCAAACAAAAGACACAGCAATTTGAGTCTGGGAACCCCTCACAACAAAAGCCAAGAAAGGGTGGCCCCAACCCATCGAACAAAGGACAAAGCAAATATGGATAGTATCAAGAAAACTAGTACAAGCCGCAAGTAAATAAGGACACTGGAAAGACAAAGAAAGATACCGGGAAGTGGCGTGACTTTCATAAGAGCCCTTGGCATAACACTGCTGACTGTCGCTCAAAGCAGTCGTTGGTGGCCAAAGTGAAAGCCTCTGAATTAGATGCAGATTCTGAATCCAAGATAGAACCATAAAGAGGAAGACGGATCATTGACGCAGAACCCAGTGCCACCGTTGCTACCACCAAGATCCATCCTGGTGAACTAGACGAACCAGAAGAAGGAGAGTGCCTCTTCTATTCATAGATGTGGGTAAAAGGCACCCCGCTGCACTTCATCATTGACAGTGATAGCCAAAATAACCTCATCTCAACAGAGGTCATCAAGCGGCTAGCCCTGCCAACAATGCCGCACCCACAACCCTACACCATTGGATGGCTCTGCCAAGGAAGCGATCTCCACGTCGGCCAACAGTTTCGACTGTCATATGGCATCAATCCCTTCAAAGACAAGGTATTGTGTGATGTTTCTCCTCTCGAAGTTTGTGATGTTCTTTTGGGCCAACCTTATTTATGGAAATGTCATGTTGTATATGAGTCTAGGCCTCGTAGTGTTATTATTACTTTGAACAGGAAATTGTACAGGATACCCGAGGCAGTCCCACCTAGTGCTATTTCCTTGATCTCTGCTAAGCAATGCAGGAAGGTCATCT